>JANHGB010017517.1:0-11732 GCA_026283785.1 Coracopsis vasa | reverse complement strand
AAGAACTTCTGCCTAAGAGCTCATCTCAGTCTCCTCTCTGGCAGGTTAAAGCCATTCCCCTTGTCCTGACCCTACAGGCCCTTGTCCAAAGCCCCTCTTCAGGTTTCCTGTAGCCCCTTTAGGCACTGGACCTGTTCTTAAGTTCTAACCTCAAGGATCCTTCTCTTCTCCAGGCTGACCCAGCCCAGCTCTCTCAGCCTGGCTCCAGAGCAGAGACGCTCCAGCCCTCAGAGCATCTTTGTGGCCTCTTCTGGACTCAGTCCAACAGCTCCACATCCCTCTTGTGTTGGGGGCCTCAGAGGGTCCCCCAACCAACCCTTTGTCACAGGGGTAAGTGACAGTAGGAGCCTCTAGCAGCACTCAGCCTGACAGAACATCGTGACACAGTTGTATCTCATCACTGAAGTTGTATCAGTGATGTTGCAGAAGCTGGGGAGATGCTACGTGCAGGTCCCCAGTGAGGGCTGGGCACAAACCCCTCCCCTGCATCACCCCCCACCTCTCCTCAGAGCCGCCTCTTGTTTTGATTCCAAGGAGCCCGTTTTCCTCCCGGCAGCAGCAGCAGCCGCCGGTGTTAGTTTTTCCATATCCACCGGGAACCACACTCCTCGTTAAAGCCATTCCAGGGCGGGAGGAGGGGAGGGATCCAGTTCCTTCCAACAACACACCGTGCTGCTCGCAGCCGGCGCGGCGCTGGGGCAGCAGCAAACATTGACCCATTGAGGGAAGCGGTGGCTGCCGAAGGCTCAGACCTGCGAAAGGCTCCCAGTTTCCTTGCTGCAAGCTGACACCTATTGGCACTGTCTGCACAAAGAGGTCCCTAATCATGTAAAAGTCCTCTTTAAACATAACCAGGATAAGAATAAAAGCATATTTTTCACATTCCAGTAGCTTCTTTGTGACTGATCCATGGAGTCTGGGAAGGGAATCCTTCAGGCAGTGATTTGCCCCCACTCCTCCCCTTTCCTATGCTTCTTTATCTGTATTAATTCAGCCAAGTCTTACAATACTTTAGAAAGTCAGTTGCTCTTTGCTTTTCCTCTCAAAGCTCATGAGAGGAGGACAGTGACTTTTTAATGAGACTTTTTCAAAGTGCTGACTGGATGGAGAAAGCACAGTGCTGAAAACAAATTCATATCAATCTGAATTCTATAACCAGGCTGCCCTTGGTTTTGCTCTGCAGTGACTTAACTTCCATCCTCCTGAACCTCTGCGAATCTCCTTGGTAGCTGGTATCAGTTCCCTAGATTGCCATAGACCTGCTCTCTCCAAGTAAGAAAGAAGAATGGAAGTTACATCTCTGGTTTGAGTGCTGTAGCTGTTACTTGCTGGGGTCTCCATCGTCATGGAGCAGAATGAGAAATCGATTTGCATTCGAAGCTCTTATCCTCCTCCCCCTAAATGTGCCGATGTTTTCCTTCTCATCCTATGGAATGCAGGCTTATAAACCCCAACTTCAGTGTATGGCTTTTCCGCCCAACCTCCCAGTTGCGTTGTTTTGGGGACCAGCTGGATGTTCGGACGTGCTGCAGGTGAATGGGGTGTTGGAATCACGTTTTTGGGTTTGAGTTCTTTTTAAGTTAAGACATACTGTTGGATTAGAAGCTTATGTAGAATTCCTTTAGCCCTTAGCACGTTGTATCAAGTGCAGGACCGGGTTGTTCTGTTCCGGGTATCTACAGAGAGATGCAGACTTCTGAAAAGATGTGAGCAAAAGTGTGTGCAACTCCAGGACACTTTTGTACTTTGGTCCATAGGGTTAAGACCGTGCACAGATGCTTAATCAGGTTGTAAATACGTATTTGTCTATGTAAATATCAGCTTTGTAGATGAAGCTGTGGGGCTTGGGCATTGTAACTGTTAGTGAGTGTGCAAAACTGCGCTGCACCAAAGCTGGTTGAGGAGCAGAAGAGAGTGTTCATACAGTATCTATTGCTTTGTTGGCTGGGAGCATCAGAAATGAGTTTCATGTGCTCTACATATTTATAACTTCTGCTCTAGGGTAAGACTATCAGGTGTTATATTATTGTTTTGTAAGTGAAAAATTCTGATTTAGTTCTTTATTCACATGGGATTGCCTTTAAGTACCTGAGTTCGATAAGATCAACCCCAGCAATGTTTGCATGGAGAAAATAATTGGAGTAGTTTTAATACACTTGGTGGCAGTGAGGTGAAGAGGTGGGAAAAACGGAGGGAGGGGAGAGATTGGTGGGATGAGGGAGAGGAGCTGGGGCTGACGCAGCCTCGCCTGCACTCCCAGCCCAGCCACATCTGCTCAAAGATGATGACAGATTGTAAAGCGTCATCGTTATGGAGCTGAAATGGCCCCAGTTTCTAAGTCTGATTAAAATTATCCTTATCCACAGTTTTCTGTAGCATTTCCTGCAGCCGGAGAGATGCTGCAGACTCTCTGGTCCATCTGACCCGGAGGGGCTCTCAGTGCTTTCCGGAGTTGGCTGCTCTTCCCATGGTTTCTTCCTCCTGATCCCTGGGAATGCAAAGTTATTAACAGCAAGTACCATCTTAACACAAAGCAATGGTTAGCAGTTCATAACTATTTTTTCCCCTAAGTATAGGAGGAAGCTGCTGGCTATGGTGAGCTATGGAAGGTCGGATGGCAAATGCTGGTAAAGAGTTTTGCTTCCTGGCTTAGTTATCTGTCAATTCTACTTTAATTAATGCATTGACTTGGGAACGTGTCAATCACTAATGCATAGGTTCTTACAACTCTTCTTTTGGGGTTGGTGCATACTTGTAGTGCACTGAGCTGCTTGTGTGGGCGAGGAGCTTACTTTTTAAATGCTTTATGGAGGGCACAAATTCTCCAAGGTGTTTTATGTGGCAAGCTGAAGATGTAATGTAATAACAACAAATAGGTGAGGGGTTATTCAGGGCAAAGTTTGCCTTGGTGCAGAAATGCAGAAGAATGTGATGGAAAATCCAAATTACCTGTGCATGGCACCCCCAAAAGGATGAGCCTGTGGCTGTATTTCATTTGACTCTTGTTATGGTAGAGGCTGATCCAAAAGCATTTGCTTTCCCCTGTAACACACAGGGTTACTGGCTGGGGAAATATCTTCCCCTGCTTCCACTGGTACAGGAAAGGCTTCTGAAGCTGGTTCAGAGGGTTGGACCCACTGCCCATTTGCACGCTCTGATTGTGATTGTAATAAACCACATTACTGTAGAGAAGGGATTTTGTTGTTCCTTCCCAAAGCCACTGTGCCAAAAGACTGAAAAGTCAAATTTCAGGGGAGAAAAAAAGACAGATTTGATGTTTTTCAAGTCTCTCTAGATGTTTTCTGCTCCCACCAGCAATCCCACTGAGAGCAGAAAAGACTGGTTACAAGCCCTGGCTCTTCCCACCTGGCAGCTTGTGGGAGCTCGTGATATGAGGCCCTCATCCCCTGAGATTCCGCCTGCGCCATGTTTCAGCTCCTGGTGCTTCCCAGTAACTAATTTATGCTGTACAAAGGAGAGGGATTATAAAGGAAATGTAAAATGATTCGTAGCAGAAGTGGCATGAAATGTCGTTACAGGAGAGGTGGGGGACTGAGGAATGGAGAGACTCCTCTTCTGTCCTGGCCCATGGTGTTGATTTAATACAGCATTGGTTTAATATAGAGTTTTAGCCACATCACTTCTTCTGTACTCCTTTTCTCCCTTAAGTTATATCAGGCTCTCTGCTCCGATCTCTCCCTGTCTCTGTATTTCCACAGCATTCAAGATAACTGGCTCCCAGACATGGACAAACTGCTCTCCAACCAAAACTAACTGGGTATTTTGTGCAAACGCAGTTGGGATGAGCAAATGGGACAGCTCTGAGCTCACTCTCACCTTCTTGTTTGCTCTTTCTTGGCACTGAGATGCTCAGGACTAGGCTTAGACACTTGGAATCATCCCTAAATTATTGGCTCTGCTCCGCATTGCAAATCCACATGATTTAAATACTTGGGTAGGCAGAGACGTGCGTGGGGGTGGCCTCATCCCAGCGTTGCTCTTTTGCTCTCTGGATTTCTTGTGGACAGTGGCGTTGGCTTTATTTTGCCCTTGATTTAAGTACAGCTGGAAAGGCAGCTTAGACTGCATTTAATAACAAGTCCTTCAACACAGAGAGGTGCAGAAAGTAATTTGTCCCCTTGCCAAGCACCAGGAAGAATGGGCATTTTGTTCTTGGCTTCACGGTGATTTTACCTGGGTGTATTATGGAAAGACAGAAAGACTCGTGCTACTGTTCCCTACACGCTGTGTTGATTTATTGAAACTGGAGCCTGCGAGTGTGAGTCGCGAGGTCCATTCCGACATGGAATTTCCAGGAGAAATATACAATTGGCCTGGTTATTATTTTTTCCCTCCGCCTTTCGCTTTTGGGCTTGTTTCCAGCTTTTGCACTAAGGAACAAGACTTGAAATTAGTCTTGAGTTTTAACACAACACAGCTTTGCCTTCGTATTCCCAGGGGTTTATTATAAAGCGTCTGAGCTTGTGTTCTTGTTTCATCTCCATCACCGTGCTCACCTGCTCTGAAATGGATGGTTTCTTGTAGGCCAGGTTGGATGGGGCTTGGAGCAACCTGGTCTAGTGGAAAGTGTCCCTGCCTGTAGCAGGGGGTTGGAATTCGATGATACTCAAAGTTCCTTCCAGCCCAACCCAATCTGTGATTCTATATTAATCTGTGATTTTACATATGATTCCAGAAGCTGATAAAGGCATTGCAAATGTAGGGGTTAGAAATGAGCTGTTCATCACAGGTAATGGGGTCTGAAGAAGGCACTTGGTGCAGGTTCAACTAAAGCAGCAAAGGAATTACTGAGAGGAGAAACTCCTCCTTGTATGTAAAGTTACCAGAGGAGGTTTCACTGGGGTATTAGTCACCTATATAACACATGGGAGAGTTTCAGCTGTACACAGTGAATTATGTCCTCACTTCCTAGGCTTTCTATGAAGATCATCACTTAAAATCTATTGCTGTATTATGGAGGGTGGACTTGGGCCAGTGCTGGCTCCCAGTGGCAGCCAGATGTGCACTGACACTGGGGCGGGCTGGAAGAGTGGGACCCTCTCATATCTCAATACAGCCTAATAAAATGTGGGGTGCATTGGCTATGGAAAAACTGACACAGATGAGAAAACCACAGGGAAGGAATTGTTTGGAGACACGGTGCTGTGTTATCCATGTCTGAGATCTGGAAGGAGTAAATTCCCTGACAGCAACTCCAGTTATTTCCTCTTTAGCTGTATTAAAGTACATGACAAATAATTCTTCTCTTAATTAAAATTGCCAGCATTCATATATTCTATTTAAATATTTCATTACTTTTAGAGCAAGAAATCCAGGGTGAGTGTTTTGTAGTGATTCTTCCAGACATATCTCCCTGTTGGACACCCAAACTGCTTCTCCTCCAGTTGTAAATAGTTTACAGGGCAGGTTTAACTCTTAGAGAACAGCTCTGATCTCAGCTAGAACTGCAAACCCAGCAGGGTTACATTGTGAACAAGCCTTGAATCTGTTCCCATTAACAAATTCCCAACAAATGAACTTGGGATTTGAGCATTGCAATGCTGGGATTTCCTCCTTATTTCACCATTAGCGGGTTTCTGTTAATTGTTGTCCCACATAGCTATTAACAGTATCTGTGATTGTCAAGTTACAGCACTTCCACAGGCTGATGGTTCTCCATGGAGAACATATCTGCCTCTTGATGTCTAGTAGCTCAGCAAAACACTTCCACACGTGCCTGCTTTGAGACCGGGAGCAGTCATTTCCTGACGGATTGGGGCTGGCATGGCAGCAGTGGCTGTGCTAAAGGCAGTGGTCCTTGCATTGGGATGGTGAGCACATGTAGGGCAGGGAGCTGGAGCTGCTGGGGTGGAGGGACCATGGCAACTCAGTGCAGGTCCTCTGTAGTCCTCCCACTTCCCTCTCTTCCAGTTTGATCAATGGCAAAAAGCAGCCTTCCCTCTCTCGTGAAAGATCACCTCCTAAGTAATGATGTCCAGCTGTACTGACAGAATGTGATTGCTCATCAGTTTGGTTGATGGCTTAATCTGGGGCTGATTAGCATCTTGGAGACCATCCAGATGATCAAAAATGATGCATAATTTTGCTGCAGGCCACAGTTTATTTAATGTTTTAGCATACTTCTGGCTCTTGCATAGCGGCAGGGGCTGTGTTGCGATGGTTTCCACGAGGCTTGGGTTTGGGGAGGAAGGGTGAAGCCAGGCTCCTGTCCTCAGGAGAAGGGTGTGAGTGGATGACTTGGCTTTGTGTCACCCGGTTGTAGCTGCAGGGGACGTGGTGGTGGCCATGGCCTCACCAGGCAAGGTGCTTAGCATCCCACTCTTGCCCCTGAGCATCCCTCCCAGCAGCAGTTTGCTGTGCCTTTGGGGTAATGACAAGTTCATGCAAGCAATAAAAGTCCTCTCCTTCCCCAGAAAGCTGTTTCCTTAAGCAACTGAACGCATTTTCTTGCAGCTTTCGGATCATCTTTTTGCTGCAGGGGGATTTTTGAAGCAGGAGAAAGGACAAAGCCCAGTGGGATGGACACAGGGACAACATCTGTAGCCATTGGGGAGGCTCAGCTGCGGGTGAGACAGCCCAGCTCCTGCTCAGCAAGGGTTAAAGCTAGAGCAGGGACTGCTGGAAGAGTTCAGTTGTTTCACATTAGGCTGGGGCGGCCCTGGCTGCCTTCTGTGCTCTGGGAGCCGGGGGCCGAGTCCCCAGTGTTAAATCTGCGTAACCGATGCCGTACAACTGGCACCAGCCTTGACCACAAGTGGCCGTTAAAATAAACATCCCTGGGCTTAACTGACAGGCAGGCTCAAGGAGAACCAGGCCTGCATGACGGGGAATATTAAATACCCAGCGAGAACCTAACTTCATCAGGCAAACACACAGCCCCCCCCATTGCCGCCGCCCCGGCATCGCCCCAGCCCCACGGCATCAATGGGCGCAGTGTTTGGGGCAGGCGCGTGTCTCTCCCGGGGGGAGATGGGCTGGTGCCAGTGGTATGGGAATATGTGAGAAATCCAGCCCCAAACCCCAGCCTGGGTAAACACCACGGCGGCAGCACTGGGACCAGGCAGCACGGGCACTGCGGCACCGAGCTGGAGCAAGGGGGCTGCTGCTCAGGCTCTGAGCTCCTACTCTGGATGTTATTTAGTGTTAGGAAAGGAGGTAAAAGGCTTTATTAGAATTGAGACATTTGGCGTAGGTTGGCAGTCTTATTTATAACGATGATTTGCAAGTGCTCCAACTTGGGACAAGTGTGAGGGCTTTATTATGTCCACAGGGATAACGGAGCAACACATTTATTGGGTGGAATTTATCTGTCGATGGGATTTATTTATTTGCTTTAGAAAAGCATGGAAACAAGCAACACTTACAAAACAAGCGAGGGGATTACACAAGTGTGGTACATGGTGGACCTTGAGGCGAAAGGATATGAGCGTTCAGATGCACGTGGCTTGGTGCTGGTGGGAGATACTTGACCCATCCCCTCCGGCGACCTCAAGTCCCTCTTTAACACACTCGTGCTGCTGAAAGTCTGTCACGTTTTTGTGCTGGAAGGTAAACCACCAGGGTTATTAAGGGCGTTCTGTAGAACTTCCCATTCCTAAATTGTCCTTAAAAGTATACGGAGTTAGTATTTTTACCCAAGGAAGGCCTTGAGCAGGATGAGGACATTTAGAACAAGCCCACTTTTGTATCCAGATGTCCAAAGATGCCCAAGCCTGTTTCCTGGCTTTAGCAGAATATTTCTAGCTATGTCACTGTGTGTATTACTTCCTAGCAAATGGTCTTGTCTTTGTAAGAAGTCACTATTTTAACCCTTTCAGTTATAAAAACAGCATTTCCTTGAATGGTTTCCGTGCAGGAAGATGCAATTCCTGTTAAATGGCTGTTGAGGTGCAGCTCATTGGCAAGAAAGAGCAGAACTGGCTGCTGGATTCATCCGACTGTTGAAAGAGTTTAGTCATCACCTCCTGATGGCAAAGAGCTTTCTTGTGAATTGTTGTACTTGTCCTAAATTCTTCCAGTCTGCATCCTTTGTTACTAGGGAGAAAGCTTAAAACAGAAGCAAGCTCTGCTAAGCTTTTGGCTACATCTTTGGACCAGCTACCTGCTTTTTCCTGCTTTGGTGTTTGAGTGGGGGAGAATGGCAGGAGGTGACACTTGCTGCTTCCCAGATTCTCATGCTTTGGCAGATCTTTTCTTCCTTTTTTTCCCTAGGAAACAAACAGGACTATTTTTATTCCATCTGCTCTAGAAGTGCCCTTAGATGAACAGGAGATTCAGGTCTGAATCGTGTTCTGCAGAGCTGGTGCCTCAAGCAGGGTAAAGCAGTCTGCAGCCTTAGTGTGAGCATCACTAGGTATCCAGTGAAAGGGATAAGTAATTTATCTGCACATTTAAAAGGCCCTTTTGACCAAGAATCAATCACAGAGACATCTTTTTGCCTGCTTACAGTGTATCCAGGAGCCGCACTAATTCAGCTACAGAGAAATAGTGTTTATACCACTGCAGTTTCTAGAGGAGAATAGGGATAAGCTATACCACATCTTATTTTATCTGTGTATTCAACTTGGATTGAATTGGCATAACCATTTTGGATTAAGAAACAAATTTACATCTTTGTTATAACCATGCCAGACCTGTCAATACATTGGAGAATGTATCTGGCAGAATTGTCAGGGATTACTCTGAAAAATGGGCTAGAAAAACATGTGAAGCAAGATGAGAATATGTGTTAGAAATCCCTATTTCAGTGTGTGAAGCAGAGGTGAGGTCTAGAGGAGCACAGACATCTTTTGCCTGCTCCAGGTAGTACTTTGGTCTACTTCTCAGTACGGAAGGGTGGAGTAGCTCCATACTCTGTACTTTCTCAAATCCCAAGGACATTTATTTTCATCTTGCCTTTAATGACTAAGTTATAAAGAAATAAAAGTGTATTAATTTGCTGCCACAACAACTAGAGCACGGAGGAGCAGACTTCACTGATGTTACCCACCCCAGAAGCCTTGCCCAGGGCTTCTCAAAGGCTCTGTGCTGTGGCTGTTGGGCTACACACTTATTCCTAATGATAGCCATCCATTTTTGCAGCTTTCCAGTGGAGTGAAGAGTCAGTTCAGGGGGCGCTTGTGTTATTTTGGAAGGGTGTTTTAAGCTACAGCTTTATAGGAACACATGGCAGCTCTTTGTGCAAACATCCAGGAGGGTGGATGGGACCTGACCATCTTCAACTTGTTTCACCCTTTCCAGCCTTGCAAAGCCAACTGGTCAGTGTTGGGATCCCTCTTTTTGTTTCATTTCAATATGAAAGTTTCAATTTACATTATTCTCCTCCTTTTTCTGACTTGGCTCTAAGTGTTCTCAGTAAAGCCCAGGCTGAGACTTGCAGAGCTACCCAGCACCAGGATGTCTTCACACTGTGCCTTTAGCCCCTTTCCACCCTGTGGATGTTTCACTTCCAACAACTGCTCAAACCAGCTGGGTGTTTGAAACACCCACATTTGAGACAGAAGATGCTGATCCCACTCTGTCTTGTGGGCAGTTGGAGAGTTAAACCAGGCAGCCCATGACGCCGAGTTCCCCCTCCTGCTCCGGGCGCTGAATTTGGCGTGGAGCGCCGCGGCGTTCCAGTTCGGAGAATTCAAATGACCGTCCAGGTAGTTGGTTCCTAATGGCACAATTTACCCTTTGTGAACATGTTTTATGAAAGATCCCACTGTTTGTCTCAAGTTATGGAAAAAAAAAAAGCCCCAAACTAACCCAAGTGTAAATGTCCAGGCCACGAAACTGCCTAATGCAAACACAGGCACGAGCCGGCGCTTTGCTGGTGTTTGCTGCCCATGGGTTTTGCCCGTGTGTTCCTTGGCCTGGTGCTGAACGATGTATTTATGAGCACACACCAAAAAAAAAGAGCCCTCTGAAGGAGATATGATCCTGGGGTTAGCACTGGACTTTTGAAAAGGGAAAAGAAGTGAAGTAATGAGGGCCTCTGGGAGAGCAGCCGCGGTACGCATTTAATCATGAATGGTAGGTTGAAGCCCGGGGTCTCCAGGTCTGCTTGAGCAGGCATAGCCATTGCAAAGATGCTTGGAAAGATGTTCAGAATGAACACCCTATTTCTGCAGCAGTAGATTTGGCTTTCAAGGTACATCACCAAAGAAGGAGAAGCTTCTGATGGGAGACAGAAGCCTTTATTTGGTTTGCATCCTCATCCTTGTTGTACCTATAGGTTATGGTTGTCCATGTACTATAGCAGGCATCCTAAGTTCTCTGCTCATCTGCTACATTCACAGTTCACAGCAAACCAGGGAATAACCATGGTTTGAAACAGTGTGCTCAGCAAAGCAGCCGTGTGGGCTCTGTGCTCTCTTGCTGTGTGGTGTTGACTGAATATCCTTTTGTTGGCCCTGGTTTAACACCACAAAGATTTTGATATTATTCCATGGCTGTTATCGACTAGAGCGTGCCAGGAACTCTGCTGGAAAGGTCAGAAAATCCCAGTTAGAGGAAGAGTCTGGCAGAAAAAATGTTGTAGTAGAGTGGTCCGGAGAAGACCATGCAAGTGGCTTTGCAGAGGTCCCAGAGGGGAATCATCAGAGGGATGAACAAGGGGATCTTTGTGGTGCCAAAGATCTCAGGGGAAATGGGCTGTGGGACCCAGAGGTACCATCTGGTCCTATCTACAGTCACCAGCATGGAAGGTGCTGGTTGCTGGGGTGACCCATGCTCTTTGGGGTGAAATGATGACACCCTTTCCTTCAAAATATTGTGTTCTTGGGTAGAATGAGGAACTGCATGAGCTTTAGTGTTGGAAACTCTCATCTCAGTCCACTTAATGGTGGAGCTTTGGGTCTTGCAGTGATGATAAGTGCTTGATGTGGTGTCCTGGCTCTTTTCTGTCCTTTCAGATGCTTATTCCCAGCATGTGTCAGCGTAGCTGTTATCTGCTTTACCTGATAAGGGGGTACCTGGTGCGAGCTGGCAAATCCATCATCATGCTCATGTACCAAAGCGATACCTCTGGCCTGCAGGAGAAAGGACTAAATGAACCCCAAAGTAATGTGTATTAAAAGAAAATGTAAAATGGCAGAGGCCACATGAACTAAGCAGAGGTATTTTCTAGCTGTCTAGTCTAAGATTTGGTATCATTTTTCTCTAGGATTACAGGGGCTTTCACCTCATAAATTTGTGCCTGTTTGAGGTCGTTAATCTTTCTTTACATGTTGCCTTGCAATTTTAGAGCTTTGCCACCATCTGGGATCGCATTTTAAATGGAGTTTCCACTCAGTACGTTCCTTTTCATGAAATTATTTATATAGAGAGAAATATACAATAAATATATCAGGACTGGGTTGTTTTTAAACATTTTCAGTGCTTTCGCAGGGATTTACCTTGTGTGGAAAAACTTGTCTTCTCTAATAGAGAGCCATAAGAGTGACCAATTAAAGGATCACATTTGCAATATGTTCTTAAATGGCAATTTAAAATATTGGTGAGAGACCTGCCTCGTGATCCATTGGGAAAGGTGAGCTCCATTCGAGAGCCTCAGCCAGGGAATGTGGTTCTGTGTCAGGAAATCTCGGAGTATGAGATGCATCAGGAAAGCACCATCTGATGGCAGCTGGCTATCAAACCTGGAGGCTCAGATCTTAGGCAGAAGTTCTTCCCTGTGAGGGTGCTGAGGCACTGGCACAGGGTGCCCAGAGAAGCTGTGGCTGCCC
>JANHGB010017510.1:0-25640 GCA_026283785.1 Coracopsis vasa | reverse complement strand
CAAGGATGTCATGTGGGACAGTGTCGAACGCTTTGCACAAGCCCAGGTAGATGATATCAACTGCTCTACCCCTGTCCATCAGTTCCATAGCCCCATCATAGAAGGCCACCAAATCGGTCAGGCATGAAAACACATATATTCAGATAAACATATAATTTTAATTATGTGAGACAAGCCAATGTTCAACCCATAAAGTAACACAGTTATACATCTGTTCTTATGGTGTGGTAAATACATCATATGAGCATAAGGCACTTCAACAGGGATAAATATGGGGCTTGGTAGAAATCTCAGTCAAGAAACTAGTTGGTTTTAATTGGCAGAAATACAGAGCTTACAATAAGGGAACATTTTTGTGCAGAGCAGCCTGGTGACCCAGGGAAAAGAGAAAATATGTATTTGCAAGGTGAAAGATACTAAATAACATGATAAAGCTCTAGTCATAAAGTGATGCAAAGCTCTTTCACCACCAACACAACAGTGGAGATCAACCCGTTTCATACTACAACGCATTCAACATTGGGATCAGCAAGGTAGCCAAGTTTCCACAGCTATTAATTTTAAGAGGAGTAAGAAAGCTGCAGCTCAGGACCTGAAGACAGTCTCGACCTTTGTTTTGTATAGCCAACAGCCTACTGTTTCTTTTCACAAGGTTTTGCTTAGGATCACTGTGCGTCCTAAGGCGTGCCCTGCCAAAGTTGTACAGAAAGCCTATTCTGAGAAGAGTGGAGAGTGTGCCGTGCTCTGCCATTGTAATCTGTTTCACAGCAAGGTAAAAAAAACATTTCAGGGTACAGGTTTGCCAGAAATGCAATGAAAAGTACTTAAGATAAAAACAAGAGTACGTTCTTCCTGACTGCAAAAACTCCTCAGAAGCTAGGTATGATAAAAGCTCCTGGTTACCTGGTCCTAAACCTGGCTTTTGTCTTTTCTGTTCCTGTGGAAATATGACTCACAAAGCATGTCTGTGCATAAGCTTTAATTGACAGGGGAGGGAAACTGTGCAAGTGAAACTATGTATGTGGGAAGTGTTGGGCATAACTTAAAAAAAGACTTCTTGAGAAGAACACAGTAATGTCTAGAATAATGTAGTGGCTTTTGAAATTACACTTTTCCATAACAAATGCAAGGAATACATTATATACCCTTAAGAGCTTATATCTGCTCAGCTACTTTGAATTCCCTGGAAATACCTATGTAAGCAATGCACTGCATGTCCCACTGAGTAACAGAATAAGGGTTTACATATTCACTTGGAGCCTAAAAGAATTCTCAGATTACTTCCAACACCTTATTCTTCTCCTATATGATGTTTTAAGGTCATATTACAAATACAAAGCTTTTCCAAACAAGATGTACCAAAATCCCAGGATGTTGCAAGTTTCTGTATGCCACCTCTGAAGTTTTGTACTTTGAAACAGGTTTTAAAACAAACATTAAAGACAAAAAGAGAAATACCTGCAGAATCAGGAGAGATCAGTTCCAGATAATTGGTTCAGATCATCACAAACACGGGGAATTAGCAGTAAAATGTGGATACAGGGCTAGTTACATGTTCTGATCTCCACCTAAATGCTTTCTTCAAATATTTTAAGTTTTAAACATTTTCAAATGTCCCTGAGAGAAAAAGGTTTCTATTATTTATTTTTAGAATGTGTTTTTAACTTTTTCACTATAATCAAGAAAAGAAAAACAAAGAAAACCAAGTTAAAAGTGAAATCAACAACAAATCTTTTCCCCCATTTATTTCTTTTTCATTCTTTCTCTTTTTCCAGGGAGGAATAAATTGGCATGGAAAGAGGGACTGAAATGCTTGGGAAGGAAGGATTTTGTTCATTTAAGAAAAGTTGGATTTTGTTTTTGTTTTTTTTTAGTGACCCCTTTAAAAAATGTAAGATGAAAACAATATTTTTTTTTCAGAAAATAGTTCATAGAATTATTTTTAAAAGTTACAATGTTTTCAAATGCGTTACCACTACTATGAATTTGTCTAAAGGAGTCATCTGCAGCACTCCAGCCATTTTCTTCTTTCCTCATTTCAAGTCTTGGTGCATTATTTCTTTTGTATATTTAAAATCCTTAGAGCCCTCCAAGATAGACATCAGAACCATCTAAACAAAAAGTCCGAGTCAAGAACAGTATCACGATATCATATCACTACTGATGATGATATTAGGCAGAAATGGAAATCTAACTATGCAACTGGAGATCTTTGCGCAAGATCTAATATGCAGATGTGCTCTTTCTGCCGCAAGCTGTTACATGGAAAGATGCATTGCCAGTGTCTTTTGTCACCTGACGAGGAAGGGTCTACAGGTCCCAGGATTAGTGCTGAAAAAATATGCCTTCTGAATCTGTAATCCTTTGAGCATGGAATTGCCAAAACTCTTCAAAACTGCCAGAGACACCCACCATTCATTTTACCTGCTCTACCACCCATGCAACATTACAGAAGGACAGAGAGTAGGAGCAGCAGAAACCAAAGAGGAAGGACAGAGATAGAAAGCAAAGCTATGCACATGAGACAGAGATAAGTGGAGATAGTCACTGATCATGAGTCCTTCCACACACACCTTTGCTACACAGAAACAGATGATCAGGGTGCTCCCAGGGCTCTTCAGCTTCTTTGCTATGGCATGACCAGGCCACTCTGAAGGCCATAAAGTTTTCCTGAGGACCATGGCAGCCACGGAATCCGAAAGAGCACTGGGATCCCATCTTCAGGATTCAAATTGGCTTCACTGCCACAATTAATAGTTACACCAACCATCCTTTCACCCCTTCCTGTCAGAATGTGTCTCTGATCTATAGAGGTGTGATAAAATTGGGCTTGAACATAATTTTTTCTAGCATTTGGTTGGAACTTTATTTATTTATTTATTGCCTGTTTTGATATCTAGGGATCATTTATAGAATAAGTTTGTGAAATGTGTCAGGTGAAAAAAACCCAGCATCTTCTGATAGCAGATGTTTTTCACGTATTTTTTTGACTATTTTTGTAACCAAGACTCATCAGAAGATAGTAGTTCTCCAAATTCTGTGAAATTCTGGCATTCCAAACACATTCTGAAATAATACTGAAATACTGAAATTTATGACATATGTCCATGGTACAGAAGCTATTTCTGTGTGCGTCATCCCCAATGCACAAGATTTTATTTGAGATTGGTTTGAGGTTGATATATCATCCCACTCAAAAAATGCACTGAGCTTTGATGATGTGCTTATGCCAAGTTTATGCCAACACATCCCAGTTCCCCAGAGTATGTTAGTTCAGGTGTATCACAGATAACAGCTTTCATCTTCCCCCAAGGAACTTTCACCATGGAAAGACAGTTAACACAGAAGAGGTAAAATGCTTCTTCTACTGACTTCAGTGGATTCAGGATTTAATTTCCAAGAGTCCAGATTTTCACCAAAGAAACTGTGCACAGAGCTCTGCTCTAGGGAGAGCTGAACAAGGTTTGTTTCTAGCAGAGTCTTCATTCTAATGGGGATGGGAAAAAATATTTAAGATTCATCTACCAATAACTCTTGAGCTAATCTGTTCACAGCTGAGTGATGATATAAGTTGGCTGTTTGCCCAGCATTTTTAAGCATTCTTCTATTTTCTGTCTAAAAGCTGTTAGTAGTACAGCAGGAGATGCTGAATCTAAATATTACTGGAATTATTTTGAAGACATCTTTATAGAGCACAGACCAGATTTTGAACATTCTCAGCCCTTCTTATTAACGTATCTGAAAATCCATTAAAGTACTGCTGTTACTCTATCTTACAGACCTCTCCCCCCTACCCAGGTTAAATACTTCAGTTTTCAGTGGGCAAACATTTAAAAGAAGTTGAAAAGGATGAGGTCATTTGCACTGTGGAAAATGTCCAGGACTGCCACCATTACTCCTACAATGGCTTTTGGCTGCTCCCTGTTGATAATTTCCATCTGTGGGGCTTTCGACACAAGAAGTTTCTGTCCTTAAAGTTTACACTGGTGTTCCTGTTATGGAGGAAACAAAACCAGTCTTCTTTTACAGTGTGCACAGATATTTGACCAGACCTGGCTTTACCAGAGCACAGTGGTCAGGACAGAAGGGGTAGCGCGAAAAATACTGAGCTTGCCCATGATTACTATCAGATTGTGTGGAACTGTATTGCACTGGGACCCTTGCCTGCCTGCTTTTTTGCCCTACTGCCACCAAAACACGGTAGATCCACTTCACAGTATGGGTCTTGCCCATCAGTGAATAGCCAAGTAAAGTGAGGAAAATCTTACAAAACAAATTACACTTTGTTATTTCTTTGGCAGAGAACTTCCAATGCAAGATGATCTTGAAATTATGCTTCATTTAGGTGGCAAGTTCCTTTTCACATGACATGGGGAAAAGGGGAGAGAGAGTGACACTGGCAAATGAGCCCTTTTTGTTTCTCAGTTTCTTCTTCAGCTACCTTATATTTCCTTGCTCCAGACAGAGAAGAGACGAAAGACGAGAAAGTGAGATGCCGGTGCTCTCCAACACAGGTATCAGAGGTTGCCACTTAGCATAGGAAGCAGCCGGGAGAGGGAATATAAAAAGAAAGCATGGAGAAGTAGAAAGCTTTGCCTTATTAGAGCATGTGTTAAATGATCTGGAGTTTAAAAAAAGAGAGACACCTTCACTATGCCAGCTGCTGAGAATGAGGTGATGAGACCCTGGAAATAATGGAAACTTGTAGATCTCTGAGCACTGAATTCATACAATTGACTTGTCCTTCCCTACAGCTGCATCTCATTCTTCAGTACCAACCAGCTCCATCAGGGAAATCCCAGTAAACACTTGATCCCCATGGGCAGCCTGGCACATGAAGACCCTCTTACACTATGTAATCAGATGTGCTTTAATTTGCAGGATCCCTTCATCATCCTCAGACTCTGAAGGAGAATATATATATGTAAGAGGTTTAGAAAACAGCTCAGCACCTGTAAAGGGCACTGATTACAGGTATGGGAATAGAGAGCCACCGGTAAGCTCTGGTAGCATTTTCCTCATAGGGAAGAAAACATTCAGCCTTATTGTCATTGCACAGAGAAGTAGAGGAACCACTAAGAAGCAGCACTAGTCAATGAGGAAACGTACCCATAGCCAAACACCTGGTGATGTACACAAAGTTAACATAAAGACTTGAACTCTCTCTTGTAGGCAGCAGCAGCTTTACACCACTTTAGCAGTACAAACCAAAACTGAACTACTTTGGCACACCTTTGCATTATCAGAAAGGAAGAAAGAAACCTTCATGATAAATGCTCAAAATTAGCTTTTCAAGCAATAAACCAGCTAATGCTTGTCCTTCCCTCTATATTAGAAACATATACAGCAATATTAACACTAAAACACGTAACAGTACTAAATTTATGTGGGTTCAGCCTACTTAGCCAAATAAACACTTCATCTGTCTGCTAAAGGAGGTGGGAAATATACAGTGTAAGCTATTATTTCCTAAGCCTATCTATCTTCTGTGATGACTCCCTGTATTTGGTGGCTACTGTCATTTCTATGAAACACAGTGCCTTACCATTTTCCAAGAACTCTTTATAAAAGTTAAAGTCACTAGGGAACAGTATTTCACCATGTGACTTAGACATTCAATTGCCTAGAAAATACACAAAAAAAAAATCAGTATCAAGAATTTACCAGAAAAATAAGCTGAAACAGGCTTACTAAAGACTTTTGCACAGCTGTTTCCAGTCAAGGTTGGTTAATGGAAACTTTGCACAGAGATTTGGTTCTAACGAAGAAATTGCTTGCTATGCCTAGTTCGGTCAGCCCATTTGAATACATGGGTTTGGTAACTGGTATAGTTAACAGCCCCTTATTTTTAAACTAACTGAATAAATATTCAATCTCATTAATTCTCTCATAAAATGTGAGAATAATAAATTTTAGCTGTATCAGTTGATTCGACTTCAGTGAAGTCAACAAGAGCTATGTAGATGGTTAAAAGATTCACTGTGTTTTGTACACAGAAAGATAAATCTAATCACATTTTACTTTTTCTTAAACATATTGTGTGATATCTGTAACCAGTTAGTCCAGATGACTCAGAAAATATATAGACTGTGGAGTTCAGAGATATTAGTGGGAACACCTGAATTTCCTAGATTTCTGCCGCCATCTGCTTGCCAGTGCCTTACTTAACATGCGCACTCAAAAGCAAATGCTGCATGATCCACTTTCAGACAGTAGTAAACGGACACAAAAAGCTAAAATGAAGCTATTGAGAAATAAACCCACAGGATTTAAACTGCAAAAGCTACTCTGTACTACCTCTGGGTATTGATACCTCTCACCACCCTAAAAAGAGCAATGTAAAATTGCACTGCAGTGCAGACTAAATATCAGAAGCTATTACAGAATAGTAATTCCAGTTTCACCATGCGGATAAACCCTGGCACTCTCTGTTCACCTCGCAGATGTTTCCCCTTTGAAGTTAAAATCTGGACAGATTACAGATCCCCTCTCCTGACTAATCTCTATTTATCTGACAGGACAATAAGGCACATGAGGTCAATCATTTACTCATATTTAAGTCACTTTTGTGGCGAAAACAGAGCCTGTTCCTCTTTGGGGAACTACACCTAGCTGAAAGGGGATGATTTGATTAGTGAATTAGAAATGGAGGCAGAAGGAGATTTGCATAACAAGCCACATGCACATTGCCTGACAAGCTGCGTGCAGTGAGCAAGTTTTCAATCTGTACACATATACAAAGCATAAAGTCGTTGTCTGGCACCCCTTGTGTTTGCAGAGACCAGTCCAAAAGGGCTTCAGCTGGCATAAATTCTGCAGGTCATTGACATGTTCAATGGCTTCAATGCAGCTATGCTTGTTTACACCCATTTCAAATCTGGCCTCTCCTCCACATTGCTTTAGAAGGCCAAGGGAGACTGTTAAACTACTCTGAATCTTATGTCTGTTTTACAGCTCACTGTCATGTGTTATATTCCCAAATGTACTTGCATGGAAGGTAAAATGTAAGTATGTACAAAGCAACATCCATATATCCATACACATGCACACCCGGGCACAACACTTACATGTTTGTTTAAACAACCTATCCCTGGTGGTGAAACATGTAAAGACACCCAGACACCCTGACTATATGCTCATCCCACACAAGCACAAGCAAATGCAGCCCACACACCACATGCACGACTACACATGCACTCCTTCCAATACAACAGCTCTGCAGAACACTTTTTCCCAGTCTCCCCTTAATGCCTTTCTTGCCCAAGCCCCTCATGCCTCCCTCTGCTCCCATGCAAACAGCAATACTACCTCCTAAGAGTGTTGTACAAACCTTTGTTGGTAACTTCCCAAGAAACTTCAAAGAGCAACAAGTCCTCCACTGGTAGGTCTTCATCCTCCCACTGAGGAAGCCCGTTAAGAGAAGTCATGGACAATGATCTAGCCAGAGGCATTTTCTTCAGCCCTCAACTGCTCAACACACAGCCACAAAAGCTAGCAAATGTCCAGTTAATGTGGCACGTCCCTGCAGTTCTGGTTAGAGCAGTCTCCCAGAGTGCTGGGCTCCGAGGAGAAAATTATTCAGATAGCTGAGAGCTAATGGGTTTAAACTGTCTGACCACCAGCATTAAATTGGCTCAGTGAAATCCTCAGGGCTTGAGAAGCAGCTGCTGGTAGAGGTAAGAATTTAAGACTGACCTGAGAAAGGTCTTGGCTGTTTTGGGGCCAGGGCTCTTTCTTTTCCTTCTCTTAGAGGGAGGTAAAAAGTGGTTTTGAGCTCCTCAGCCGCAGTATTCAGTACCTACCACCTCCGGGACAACTGAAACTCAACAGCTGTAAATTCAGCACTGCCCTGAGCAAACTCCACCAGGGACAATGCTTCGAGTTCACCACCTGATTTAAGTCCAGCCCCTGAGTCCTCCCCTCGAGATACACCCTCCCATTAACACCCATGGACATTCTCTATCTGTTGGCCACTTACCAGCCAGGCTAGTAGACTTGTTCTACACGATGTCTCTTAGATTATTTGCCAGGTAAAAGGCTGTTACCTCTTCTTGTGCAGTTCACCAGTTTAAGGAAGCGCTAGTTTACCTTATACCCTTCCTCCACAATAAATTCCAGCTGCGTTCCCAGGGCTCTGTGTAAGCTTTTGGCTTCATTGTGCTCTTGAGCAGCCCTGCAGCCCTGAGAGCTTTTACAAACAGACCTAGACAGGCTCTAGCTCTACTTTGACAAGTACTTTGGTCCTCCTTGCAGTCCTGGACCCTGGTTTTCTGCCTGGCTTTTCTATGCCACAGGTCTTTTCTAGCCTCTGGCCCATGTCCTCTGCCCTGGTAAATTATTAAGTACTAAGTCAGGGAACAGTATGATCCTGTCGTACTCTAGCAAGGATCTGGGATCCTGCAAGCGGTGCACGCACATCTGCAAAGATGTTGGTCCCTAACTTGGAACCTGAGATCCTCAAAGCTGAGGATCCTGAGGAACCTGAGATCCACAGAGCAACTGCCTGCTTGCAAGATGTGCTTACACGTCTGGCTGAGAAGCCAGTGCTTCTGGGACAGCTGTGTAAATTGAATCCGATTCTGGGCTTAGAGCACAACCTGCCCAAAATCTGCAGTTCAGCAGTGAGCGAATCTCCAGGTGAGATTCAGGGCATCTCTGGCACAGTGAAGAATAACATGAAGATGATCAGAAGACTGGAGTAACTCTCCTATGAAGACGGGCTAAAAGAGTTGTAGTGGTTCAGCCTGAAGAAGAGAAAGCTCCAGGGAGACCTTAGAGCAGCCTTCCAGGACATAGAGGGGACTACAAGAAATCTGGAGAGGGACTTTTTACAAGCGTTTGCAGTGACAGGACAAGGGGGAATGGCTTTAAACTGAAAGAGGGGAGATTTAGATTAGACATTATCAAGAAGTTCTTTACTATGAGAGTGGTGAGACCTTGGAAGAGCTGCTGGGAGAAGCTGTGGCTGCCCCATCCCTGTTAGTGCTCAAGGCCAGGCTGGATGGGACTTTGAGCAACCTGGTGTAGTGGAAAGTGCCCATGGCAGGGGATTTGGAACTGACTGGTCTTTAAGGTTCTTTCCAACCCAAACCATTCTATGAGTCTATGAACATTGCACCAGCAGACATGGACCATATAGTATCATAGAAGGAAAGGCTCTGAGCTCACTTAAAACGAGTCCAAGGCAATTAGTTTACAAGACAGGCAGCCAAGCTGCATAGAAGTCTCCTCGACATAATATAATACAGCTGAACCTGCCTAAACTGTTAACTGTCCCCCAAAAGAGTTGCTCTTCCACTTATGCTTCCTATGCACTCTCTGCACTTAAAGCAGTCAGACCCGTCACCGAGCCGATGGAGACAGCTTGCCAAACTAATCTAAGGGCACAGAAAACTTTTATACCAACTTAGGAACCAGAGCTGACTCAGCAAAGAGCCTGGCAAGCAGGGATGGAGCAGCACCCCTGGGAACAGGGAGAGACAGCAAGGGTGAACCGCCTTGCCTTTACAGCCAGCGGAGCTAACAGGGGGGCTCAGCTGCACTGTTGGGAAAGAGTTTTCCTTTCTAGATTAACTGGAAGGCATTACAGCCTGCCCAGGGCAGGATTCCGGTTTTATTGGCTGGGTGTTTTTTGTCCCTATAGCCTGAGTTGCCCTATTTACTAATTTATGAAAAAAAAAGCCTGGCTGAGAATCATTATTTTTGGAGCAGCTGTGGCTTTTACTACCTGGAGTAGGTAGGAAATCAGAGCATTCTATAGGTTAAAAGAGTTTTCTGCAAGAATTAACTCAGCACACCACTCTGATCAGGAAGTGAGTCATGGATGTTGTCTTCACACCACAGTCCCCCCAGAAGAACCACTTCAGCAGCCGTTTTTGCTGGAAAATGAACTTTAGCCTCCCTGGCTGCAAGTGAGAGAGTGTATGTTAGGGGAAGAAACGTTCTCAATGTGTGGGAGTTTATGAGGTAACTGTCTAGGTCCGGCTTGTTCTAAACATAACCGCGGTTCAAGGTCTGCCTACGTTAATTGTAGGGGGAAAAAATAAGCCACAGATGGTAAAAATGCTCATACACATTGAGTCAAATTTTACTGGAGGCGCCTACGGTAGCTTGTAGCAATTACTGATGGACACACGCTGTACTTTAGAAATAGAGCACTAGGTGGCACTGATAGTATTAACATGAGTTCTCCAGTGCCTGAGTTGGTTTATTTGACCAAAGGCTGTTCTACCCCTCCTACTAAATCCTGCTTCGTTATAAACCTTAGTTTTATGAAGCCCGTGGAAACAGAACCACAACTCATTCAGCAAAATAGGGGATCTCCATCTGGAAGAAAAGCTCTTGGCTCAGGCTGAGACACAGGGAAGAGAGGAAAACAAGCAAAGATGGGATTCTTAATAAAACAAGCTCTTAGTACTCAGCAGCGTGAGCTGCCAAGACTAGAGCAACCCTTATGAAGAAACTTAGAGAACTTAAAGGCTGAGCTTTAGTTTGCATCCCTACAAGTAATATCCACTCTTCTAAAAGGACACATTACAGACACTGCTGAGGATGCTGTTGACTTTAAGAAGGAACAATGAAAACACCACATTTCTTTTTCTCTTCACCCCAGGTTTTTTTTCCCTTTTTTCTTCTCCCCTTTTGTACTTCATTGTGGTATTTCCTGTCTTCACTTACCTAACTCTTCAGTGGATCACTTTGATCTCCATGTGGTGTAGTTGTGTTTTTGACCCAACTGGAAGGCCTGTTTATTACCTTCGCAATTTAGGTGTACTGAGGAACTTCCTAGTAATATTTTAGAAAAAAACCCACAGATTTTTACTTAACTAAAAAAACCCCAAATCTTTTCTAGAATTTTAAGGTAGAAATGTCTATTTTATATGATTCTATGTGGTTTAGTTTCGTGTTTCACAACCACAGTAAGGGTTTTGAACCCTTCTAAAGAGAAAAAAGTCTTAACTATATTTGGCTTCAGAATCTAGTAAACCTCATTATAAATCCCAAAGTGGTACAGAAAATTAGGATAATAGAGCAAACCTGCCCAAGTGATACGTCTAAACTGTTCACCAGCATCGTCCCCCCTTTTTTTTGGAGGCTTTGTGATCAGGCATCTTAGCTCTGCTGATCACCTGCCAAACTGTTGTTTGGTCTGAAACCCAGTGGGAGAGTTGGATTGTGATGGACAGATGTGCCTTAATAAGTAAGAAGTGAGAAATGCAGAAGGAGTGTACAGGGAGGCATAAGACTGCTTGAGATGTTGAGAGTTTTTAGTTACACTTAAAGAATTTGGCATTCAGTGCATGATCAAACTCCAGCCAAATTTGTTGTAAATGTGTCTGGAAAAAAAATCTGGGAGCTTTACACACAGGTCCCAGTAACTGACATACCAGGTCCTCTTCTGAGGAGGTAGGGGACACATGTCTGCTAGCTCACTACCCTTCTCTCTCTAGTTGAGACATGGCCATGATTTTGCTCCATTCAACACTTACGGTAAATTGCTTACCCAAGGGACCTCTGGAAAAATCTGTTGATGAGGATGTCACCCCTCCATCAATTAAGTCTGATGGATTATAAGTGCTTATCAGCCTGATTCTACTTTCCTAATACTGCAGACCAGAAAATCATGTGTTATTAAACACTCTAACCTTGGTAGAAGAGTTCAGCCTCTTACAGAAGTAATTTAACAAATACTTCTTTCTTTCTACTGCACAACAATTTACTATGGGGAAGACAAACTCTGGAAAATGAACAGGAGGTCAACAAATACTCTTGTAGACTGGTCTTCGGCCTGAGAGTATCAGGGACTACTCTGTTGTCATATGTGGGTAGGAAAATGAGTTTGATGTGATTCTTAGACTCGATAATTGTAACTGACTCCCAGAGATACTGGGAGAGTATTCCAGTGTCTACTACTGGTGGAGACTGCTGAATGAACAGAGACTTTGGAAATCATGGCATTTCTTATTGTCTGAAACACAGGATTAGCAGCACAGAGAAAACTATCTCAAGCAAAATGTCTTTTTTCTTCCCTTCCTATTTTCATTTAGCACATCTCACAGAGCAAGAATTATGAATATTCCCTTCCAGAAGTTAATGCTGCTAGAAATCCACCTTCATGCTATTTTGTCAAATTTTCTGGACTTTTTATCTCAGATATTGAATGTGTGAACATGTCTAAATAATGCTGAAGAGCTATTAAAGAGGAGAGCATAAGGAAGAAAATATTTACTTAGAAAATTTACTTTGCATAGCCATTGCCTGGGCCAGACTGTGCTTTGTTGTTTATGTTTGCAGGTAAATTATGCATTTCAGACACTGAGCAAATCCAGCCCTCCTCAGTCTGACCTCTCCAATTGACCAATCCAAGTTAATTATTTGCACAACTCCTTTGCTTGCACAGAATAATAACTCACATAGCAATGGTATCTCAGCAACTGTTTATGAAAGGGTAGTACACCACCGTGATCAATGTAGATTTTAGGAAGGCTGTGACTACTGTAGTCTCTGAAAAGCTTTGAGAGTTTTCATGCTTTGAAAAGTTTTATGCTTTTGAAGGTTTAACGTGCATTAGAGAAGAACTATTAATATTAAAAAGAAACATCCAAAATCGGACATTGCCCTGGGAGGCCATTACACTATGGTGTCAGTATGGAGCACATATAAGCATCTGCCTCTTAAATGATTTTGGGCTCCTGGTCATACTGATATCAGTGAGAGTTCAGGATCTACAGTCCACTGAGAAATTGCGGCTTAATTGTTCTGATTTGTATCTGTAAACTGGGGAAAACAGCATCTCTTTGCAGCACAAGGCTGACATGAAGGGGGTAAACACAATGACAACAGAAATTCTGTGAGCAACTTAAGACATTAGTCACAAACTTATAAAACACGGTCCTAAGTTAGCTACTATGAAAGTCATATAAGCACTACCAGTCTAGCAAAATGCATATATAAAGCATTTCCACTGTCCTACACCTAAATGTTCACCCATTTTTATCCTTTGACTAATAAAAAATCCAGCTGATTTAACACTCCACTGGAGCTCAGAACAAGCCCACCTCTTGCAGACAGTGGCTACGTAGACTGATAATAAAGCAAAGGATGCTACTAATCTCAGCGTTCTGGATGTTCAGGTGGAAAACTCAAGCTCTCTCCTTCACATACATTTCTTTGGAAAGCCATGATACAAATACTGTGGTAATAGCATGTATCTGAGGCTCAGCATAACTCAGAGGAATGAGTTCCAGTCTTCTGGCACAATCATGCCAGTAGTATCTCTCCTATGTCAGTGGTCTGTCAGTATCTGCTTGTCTCTTGTCTGACATTTGCAAGGTAGTCAGAGAGAGTTTCTATTCTGGAGCCAGGATCTATATTCCTGCAAACGCAAGGTAGTCTAGGTCCTTAGAGCAATTAAAATAACATTACTGGTCTTACCTCAAGTGAGTCACAGAATCATTAGGGATGGAAGTGACCTCTGGAGATCATCCAGTCCAAACCCCTGCCAAGGCAGGGCCAGCTAGAGCAGGTTACACAGGAACACGTCCACGTGGGTTTTGAATGTATTCGGAGGGAGACTCCACAACCCGCCTGAACAGCCTGTTCCAGTGCTCTGCCACCCTCATTGTAAAGAAGTGCTTCCTCATGTGGAGGTGAAACTTCCTGTGTTTCAGTTTATGGCCACTGCTCCTCGTCCTGTCGCTGGGCACCACTGAAAAGAGTCATCTCTCCAAAAGTAGAAGTTGATACAGCGAGGCTGCCAGTGCGCTAAGAAAGGCGCTCATCGTGCATAACAGTGATCTTTCATTATTCTTTCAGTTCCTTGCTTCATCTGTATCCACTCACCTTATTTTATAACAGACCACATTTTTTTGTAGTAAATTGTCATTAGCTCTTCGGTTGCTCAATGTCTGGGCATAAAGGATCTTATACTGTTGTTAAGTCTATGATCATTAACAAACAAAACAATAGGCAACAAGCCTCTGTGGACTCGAGGGAATTGAAGGAAGAGTTGACAGACACTAGGCGACAGCAGCTTCTCACTCAAACACTGAGAAACATGTTCAATTCAAGATGTCCCAACCTACTTTGGGGTCTCAGTTTGTTGACCACACGACAAGGTATGGCTCTACACTTTAATTGGTGTGGAATGAACACTAATGCAACCAGGGACAAAAGCCAGTTTTATTGTAGCTGTGTGATCTTTAAAGATAAAAACCCAAAATTCAGTATCAGGTTGGAAAAGAGCCCACCCCCTATCCTCTAAGACAACTGATGCCTCCTCATGCCTATCGGTCTCAAGAATCCTGGAAGATAATATCCCACAACATAGCTTTTAATTATTTCATTAACTGAGGACAGTGTGAGAACAAAGCCAGGAAGGAACTGTGCAAGGCAGCCAGCCAGCTAAATGCATTCAGGTGAAAATTGCCAATGGGTGTGTGCTGCAAAGAACAGAAGCTTATGCCATTTACCTCATGATAGTGGATCATCAACAGTCCTCAGCTCATCTACCCAGGTGTGGAAAGCCTTCCAGTAAGATCTCCACATCAAATTATGAAAGCAAAGACTACGATTTTCTGTCTCCTATCCTGGCATTTAGCCTGTGACCTGGGGCAAGACATCTCCAAAGGTCTCCCTGAATACCCTTCATAAATCATGTCGTCACTAACAGCCCATGCATGCCATTTCATTAGCTACAGGATACTTACTAAATCAAAGGAGTTTTCTTGCAGTATGACAAAATTTGCACGATCTTTTCTTTTAAAAGAAGCTATAAAATTAGGCTACTTGCTTGTGGAAGTGTTTTAGTCCACTACTCAAAGCATTTTATTGGAGCTAGAAAAGGCCTTGACATTGCTCCAACTTCATCTCAGACCATCTGTTACAAAACAAGACTTGCAGGCCCCCCAGTCATGATACAAGATAGAGGGAATAGATATTGTTTGTCCCCATGACATTTAGGTTGAGCAGTTCTAGGCATGCCAAGCAAGTATTGGCTATTTCATGTTTAATATCTACTCCCTAATTGTTAAGTGATGAAGAAATAAAACTTTAGGCTGTATTTTTTTTAATCTATTCTCTCCCTTCCACCCCACCCTCCCCCCAAGTATATAAGCACTTGTGAAACAATCTTGCTGAAATTTAGAGATTAAAGGCCCAATTGGACTTGTTCTATAAACAAGATTACCATGGGACTCCAGTCTTTTTAACTCTAAAAAAACTTGGATTGTGGTAATCAAATAGAAAATAAATTTGTTTGTTCTGAACATTATGAAAAGTAGACACCAGCGAGAGGCAAAGAATTGAAAGCAGAAGAGAAGCAGCTAGAGGTCCCTTTTTCTAGGCTAGCAGCATACAGAATCTTAATGTCGGCATGCTTTTGGCAGATGGCCCAGAGGCAAATCCCCATTCCATTTCCTCTATCCATCAGAAAAAACCCAGGAAGTACTGTATCAGAAACAAGTCTCGGAATGAACTACACCTCAAACCTGGGCTGAAACTAAATCATACAGAAATCATTTCCAGTAACGCTGCATTAGTGAAATCCCACCACAAGTGATTACTGCCTTGTTTCTAACCTTTTAAACACTTCCATGTAGTCTGGGGCATACAATAAAGACAAATGTTAGAGTAAGCCAGGTAATTAAGGCACTGCAAAATCAATCACCAGGACAACAAAATATGCCTGAAAATAACTTTATTTGTTCATAAAGTCTGTGCGTTAACAGCAAACACAAGTCTAACTACTGTGAACAAAGCTCAGTTTGGAACAGCATTGAATGTTTAAACCATAGAGATGCAGAGCGAGTAGAGCCCACTTTGCACATAACACACTGTTTTTCTATTGCTGGAACATATCTAACATTCATAGATTACAGATCTTTAAGATCCTTCTGGATGTTCCACAAGGTATCCGCGCTCTTTTTCAACTGAGCCACCTCATCATCCTTCAGCTTTTGCTGGATGACACTTGTCAACCCAGAGATAGTCAGGACACAAGGAAGGCTCAAGAAGACATCGTTATTAATGCCATACATGCCCTGCCACAAACAAAAGAGGTTACTCAGATATAAACACATCACCCCAGATCTGCTTGGAGAGCAGAGCTCAAGACCATCATTTTGCCACCTGCAGAATTTTTCAGTCACAACGTGTTTGAGAAAATACAGTAGTACAAAGCTGGTTCAGACCGAGGGATCAGCAATACCAAGATGGCTGATTTCAGAAACTGCCACCTCCAAAACCCTCACTACTGTCAGCAAGTACCTGACAAAATTTGAACAGTATTAGGGCAGGTCTTTTTCCTAACATAGAGAGAGCTGCAAGTTCAGCCCGCTCCGAGTCCTTGCTGCACCAGGGGTTATACGGCACAGTACACTAGTACAGACTAGATGCAGCAGTTACACTAACTATAAAAGAACACAGCTCCCTTCTGTAGCACTTCTGCCTAGGTTCACAGAATCACAGCTGGGCCTCCATGAAGCTTTCCATTTTGCACTGAAGCTTCCTTTTAATGAACCTGCATGCCACACATGGCAAACTTGACACAAGGGTAGTACAACATTGAGTAGAGTACAGAGAACTTGTTTTCAGCTCCATGCTTGTGATAAGGGCAGGCTAAGAGGTCAGACTAGAAAAAATTCGCAACAGCAAGCTCCCATTTTAAATTCAAAGTAGTATTTTACAAAGCTACCTTTGTTCAGCACCTTGCTAATTGAGGCTATTTAGCTTTTCCATGACAACAAAATGAACCAGAACATCGAATTAGCCAACACTTCTTACCTTTACCAGTGTTGAGACTGGGTGAACACGGCACAAGTTCTTCAGTATGGTCTCGCAGAGCTCAGCAACACTAAGGCCAATGGCCCAGTTTGTGTATCCCTTAAGTTTGATTACCTCATAGGCACTACAGAAATATTGAAATACAGTTGTGTTACGATGTCTTCAAGACACTGTGTGAATTAGAAGTCTTAAGAGTAATGTTTCCCTGTTAAAGAAATCTGGAACTTCTGTGACATACTGTAAGTTTTGGAGTTAAAATGTAGGAGAGTTACACATTGCAGTATTAGAGGATAAAGCATGAAGTCTACATTATCCCATATGCATAATAAAGAAGCCATGTTGTTCTCACTGGATTAGCTGAAATGAAAAAGAGCTTCCATCTATGAGCAGTTCTTAGTGTCAAGTAGAAAAAAAGATACCTACAACTGAGCAACTTCTGAAGAATGATTGTGCCACTGACTTGAATAGAGACCATTTGAAATAGGGAAACATTTAAAAGTCAAAGCCATTCACTACCTACATACATCCTAAATTTTTAACCAACATCTGGGTACACTTTTTACCAGTATAGTCTTTATTTCACAAGAGAGACAAGTGATTTAGCAACATGTACAGTGACCTCTAGACAAGTTTTCCTAAATAAAATGAACAAAGTTTTCCCCAAATTAACTCCAACACTGTGCTCACAGGAACACACAACCTTCCCTAGTCTTGTGCCCTTTAAAGTTAACCATTTAAGAAGCTACTTGTGAGAGAGCTACAAGTGCACACAAAGCTAAGCAGTGCAGTACTAAAGTGGATATGTTACACAGTAGCTTGTCTTGCTGCAGGATAATAAAGCTTACCAACTGAAATCCTGCATTTCTGTGTTTAAACCAGTAGCTCCACTTAGTCATACAATCCTCTAAAGAAAAGGGCATGAAAGCTGCAGCAGAACCAAGAGGCACTGACAAGAAGGCAGTGTGCAGACTAGCTATTTTCAGCACCGTATATATATCCACCTTATTCCTCAAGACACTGTACCTTTCAACTACTAGCTTGTGGACCTCCTTCCAGTTCTCACTATCCTTGTCAGTTCCCATGGCAGGATTCAGCTCCTGGAGCGAAACGCCTGCCACATTAACTCCGCTCCAAACAGCCACTGCAACAGAAAGAGGACATAAGTTTCCATAGTAATTAGCAACTTCCCCTCCACTTTTTCTATCTCCCTGAGATAACTGGAAACAAAAGTAGTACTCAGAACCACAATAATGTTTGAAGCAGATTTCAGACTTTCATTTAACCTCAGTTAATTCTAGGAACTCTGAGGGACAGATATTTAGTGCTGACACTTTCATGAGTCCATTCCAATACATGAACAGCAGAACTTTAAGTCCTTGGAAGGTGCAGATAACTACATTTGAAGTCAGAAACCTCAAATTCTAGCAAATGGGCACATCTTAGCTGTTCAAACTTTTAAAGCTAATTTTACTCAAAAATTGCAGCAAGTACGTATTTGCTGTCCCTCTAATCGGTATTAAAATTCTTGAAGTCACAAAAAAAAAGTCTCAAAAAGAGAGATAATTTTGTTAGCCTGAATCTGAATTGGTATCTTTTTCTACTTCTTGCAACAAGCTTTGCCATTGATCTCATAAGAGCTAATATTGCTTTCAGAAGAGAACTGTGCTACAGTCTACGTTATGGTTCTCCAAAACCAGAATAAACTTTAACAAGACTGGCCTTTTCAGTTTAGGGTTTAATCATACACTCACAATCATTTTTATTAACGTATGTAGCTAAACTTCCTGAACTAGTCTTAACTCTAATCTTCATGAGAATACAGCAAAGTGGTAGTTACTTTGGCGCAGCTGCATCTCTTCTTTCAGAATATTTTAACACTCCTTAGGCCTCTAACATCGTATTGCTTATTCCCAAGGAGGTGTGTCAGGAGTGCTCCTTACCACTAGAATCACCATGTTCTCCCAAGATCCAGCCATGGCAGCTGGTTGGGTGTATACCAAGTCTCTCGGATATCAGATAGCGAAATCTGGCTGTGTCTAGATTGCAGCCACTTCCAATCACACGGTGTTTTGGCAGGCCACTCAGCTTCCAGGTGACATAGGTCAATATATCCACTGAAAAGAGAAACATGCACAGTAAATGAAACCATTTGCATATACTGAGAACGCTCCAACAATTACTTTACTGCAAGTAATAGTGCAGTCAGGAGGACTCAGAACAGTTGTGCTCATTACTCAAAACATTGCAGGTAGAACTATTTGCAGATTAAAATGAATGCACTGCTCAAAATTTAGGACCATCTAACTACTGTTCAGAGAAAACTGAGGAAGATCTTTACAGATCAGTTTCCTACCAGCTAAAGCTCGAGGAACTTTTTTTGTCACAGCAATAACCCTAGGGCTTCCAGGATTGGGGCTGAACTCATATGGTTGAAACATTCACGCAATTTCCTGACGTAATGTTACCTTCCACTTCATCGTCACAGTAAGAGGTAATGTACAATGAAAACTGGTTGAGATTTAGCAACTAGAAAGACTATGTAACTACTTCAATGTAATTTCTTGAACAGATCTGTGCATTAAACAGTTTCTGCACTGACTACTACCTCTGTATCAGGAAAAGCCAGATAAGCAACACACGTACCTGCATGTGGTCCTAAACATAGAGTTTTAGGAAAACAAAACAAAACAAAAAACAAACAAAAACCCCACCAAACAAACAACAACAACAAAACCCACAAAAAAACCCAGAAGCAAAACCAACAACAAATCTAGGTTTGGGCAGACAGACAAAGGGATGTGAGGACAGAGAGAACTCTACATCACCTGTCAGAGCAAGAATAATAAACAGACTGCAACAATTATGGCTGAAACTCTCAAAAGCCAGCCACTGCTCAGAAGGAAATGTATTTCTGTACATAGATCTGAAATACATAGAGTCACAGAATCAATCAAGTTGGAAAGGACCTTTAAGATCATCAAGTCCAACCATTCCCCAGCACTGCCAATTTGTTCTGCTCAGGCACCAAAAGCACATTATCTCAGTACAGTTTACACCTTGCTGTTGCAAGTGGCATGCCCACCAGGCACAGCTTCCTTACAGCTTCATATGGGGGAGCTCCTGCCAGGATCAGTGACCTGTACAGACTACAGAGCTAACAGCTATCAAGCAGCTGCTCCAGACAGTCTGGCTTTCAAGTCACATGCTGAGACACACATCCAGACTTTGAGGAGTGCTTTCTAATTTCATTATTGGCCTACAGTTGGGCTTTCCACAGGACAGGCTGCGGACAGTGCAATTTCAGGTAGAGCCCAGACAGATCCACGAAGTTAAAAATGGAAGGATATCAAGGTCACACACCAACACACACGCAGCGGACACCCCTGAAGTTCCTTTTTTAGGACTCACAGTAACCTCCACTACATAAGACAAGTGGACAAAACTACACACATCTTGAGAACACAAAGCATAAAAGTAGTTCTGAAACATTACAACATGTAATTCTCCTCCTGTAACTCCCACACTGAAGTCTATAGTTTGAATTCAGCCTTGCTAGAACAAGAACAATTTGATCTTTGGTTCAGTTCAATTTTCAGAGAAGTGCTTAAAATTGCCCTAAGTTATTGTACTTGAACAGTACACTAGTAATTGGTAGTAGTAACTGTACACCACCTAATTACCTAGCCACCAGCTGAGCTGCTAGCTTTATGTGCACTGCTTTGACTCTGCCAAGCTATCTTTAAAAGCAGTATCACTTATTGCCACGGTTCTGTAGTAACGGCATCACTCAGACATTGGATTAAGCAAAGACAACCCTACAAAGCATATCACAATGGTCAGAGTTGGCTTTAGACATCCGAATATCCAAGCTGTCCCAGGGCAACAGGATGCTTCCAAGCGAGTACACAAACGTGGAATAACTACGTCTTTTCTAATCTAACTGAACTATGCACTACAGTTATGCTTTCCCCAACCACAAGCTTCAGCATGCAAATTATTTTTCCTGTAAATATAGCCAAGACTATACGGTCAGTTCTTCATCATGAAAAATGGCCGTATCATATCCAGACACAAAATAAAGTTATGATTTACAAAGAGATTAAAAGCAAAATGGATGAGCTCTTTAGAGATACAAATTTTAAACTACCTACTGCTTAAAAGTATGTAAAGAACTGAAGTATTTACCATGCAGCATGCTTTGCAAATATGGACACCATGAGAAGTTGTGAATAAAGAGGGCATCAAAAGTACAGAGTATTTGTTTGTACTCTGGTGTTAGCAACTACATGGCAGATATGCACACAAAGCTATTAATTTCTGACATTCAATTTTCATTTGAGAAGACTGAAAAAATAAAACACTAGCTCTCCAACACATAGAATTTGTAAGCGTTTCAGCAAACGACTGCCTTACCTGGGTTGGAAACCACCAGAATGATACAGTTGGGGCTGTATTTGACAATCTGAGGAATGATGAACTTGAAGACATCCACATTTCTCTGAACCAGGTTGAGACGACTCTCCCCCTCTTGCTGACGAACTCCTGCAGATACTACCACAATCTTGGAGTTGGCTGTGACAGCATAGTCTATAACAGAGAACAGGAGAGAAGATACAGAATGTGTTAAATAGACTTATCACCGATTTCAATAGTGTTCTGTTCATACACGTATTATGCTCCACTGTGCATACATTCAAACCCCCAAACCAGCACCATCTATTAACATTGTCCCAATAGATGAGTATGTGGGTCTTGAAAGCACATTCAACCCCTCTCAATCTCATTTCCACTAGCCAAGTAACAATACTATTTCTTCTACAAAGACGTACTAGAGTTAAATTAAAATCAACTTTACTCAGCAAGCCCAAAACTGTAAAGTGGCTATTAGAGATGTAGGAGAAAACCCAGATTAACAGCCAATCCCACTGTTACCATCTTCATCTGAATTCTCACCCCACTTCACACACTTTAGCTTTTCAATGCCAAATCTTTAGACTTCCTTAGGATTACACAACTAATGCTCCATTAGTAAGAAAACTCACAGAGTATCAGTATTAAATAAAAAGAAACTAAGGTTCACCTTTGCCTGCCACAATCTTATGAGTGCGAAGGAACAAGCCCCCGTGCTGTAGATCCATCATTTCTCCTTTAAGTCTGTCTTCCACGACATCAACCAGAGCAAGCTCATCACAAAGGTCCTCAAAACAACAAAATTGCAAGGAGTCAATGAAGCATTTAACTTGCATTTCAAAATTACTTCTGAGTTGAGCCATATTACATTTTAAAGTAACACGTTACCGATCTGAAAGTCTCTATTCTCCAAAGGTAAACCAGTAGGACAACACGATCTTGGTGTTCTGATGTACAGTTCTCACAGTAACAAAGTCAGAGACTACTGCAGTATAGGTTCGTAAAACTCGGACTTCCCAATAAGGACATTATTTGTCGGGAGTTTGAGTGCACAGCTAACCTTTTGATATAAAGGCGCTTCATGATTTAGTTAATATCTTAGGGAAAAAAGTTGTATCTTTCAGAGTTGCAACAAACCTTCTAAATCTATCCAGCAAACAGTCACTTATCAAGTAAGTATTCTCTTGTAACATTCCTTCAAGCAGTTCATTTCACAAAAATACAGAATGGTCACAGACTCATTTTCCTCAATACTAAAAGTAAGATCAAGAGAAAACACCCTTTACCTAATTCTTCTATACTACAGCAACTACATCGTATTTACTTTGCAGAACAGATTTAGTCACGCATGTTTGCTGTCCAGCCAGGCTGAGAGATAACCCCATATAGTTTCAGAACACGGGAATAGCAGGGGCTCTGCTCTAATGCAAACTTTTACTGCCTTTTGATAGAAGCATTTATGACCCTTGTAAATTCTACTATACTTAGAGGCTTATAATTTAGTAAATTGTATCAAGATTCAAATTACTGCTTCTATTTTCCGACACATCTATAGCCCATTTGAAAACAGTTAAGCCATTTTTATGCCTCTGAAAAATATACTGCAAGAAACTTTCTTTGTTTACCTTTATATAAAAGGTAGCACTCATTACTACACATGGAAATATTAATTATTAGGATCAAGTAAATTACTTTAAACACACAACAATATGCGCTGGTTTTCCTGTGGAAAAATATATTTTAACAGCAGGCATATTTAGGTTTTTTTCATTTTATACTTTAAAATAATGTTAGAGTTTATTGCTTTTCTGCATTGCTTCCTCTCACAGCTGATTTGATCAACTTCAGAAGGAAAACCGTAACAATCTTTATCTGCACTTGCTCTGTCCTCAAAACAGTCTGCAGGGTAAAATTAAAGTCTAAGTTATTTAATCATGATGAAAAAGTATCCTTACCTGAAATGAGTGGTTTTAAAATAAGTTACTGTAATCAGAATTTGAAAAAATAATGTGTGCACATGTGCAATTACGGCTAGATTTATGTACACAAGATACACTGTCTGACAATATGGGATTTGAGTCTAGACCTTGCAGCCAATGTTCACCAGACTCAGCAGGTTCAAGAAGCCAGTTGCTACTGAAACAGAAGCACCTGGAATAGCTCCAGTGACTAAATTTAATGAATTTGCATCAGCGTTGCCTAGAACTCAGCTCATCAGAAGTACACACAGGAATAAAGTCTACACGGTCACCTACTGCAACTTAAAATATCCTTATTGAAAACAGCTGACTTGCGACTGTGGAGATGCTTCCATTTTGCAAACACCATGGCAACATCAGTGACTTATCTCTGAGAGGGACCTAAAAATAATAGTAGCGGCACTCAAACTTACATATTCAATACTATACCAGTAAACTGAAATTAGCATTATCACACCAGTTTTATAAAATAGAAAAGCTCGACTGAATCTACATATTAAACTGTTGTGGTTTAGCCATAAATCAACCATGCAGCTCGCTCTCTCCCCTCCCCCCGCAACTCTTCCTCCTCCCGCTCCTGGAGGGATGGGAAGGAGAATCGAAAGAATGTAACTCCCATTGGTTTGAGATAAGAAGAGTTTAGTAACTAATGTATAACACAAATCACTACAGCTACCACCAATAATAATAATGATAAAGGAAGCTACTGCTGAAACCAGGACAGTATCCAGCCCTTATTCCATACCATTCACATCATGCTCAGATCCCACATTTTCAATATACCATCACTCTTATCTCATATATATACATACATATACATCCACAGAGAGAGAGAGAGATCATTCCTTAATGCATGGACGAATCCCTATAAAGCTGCTGAGTCCATACAGTCAATGATGTCAGGCTCCATCTCTTGTAACAGTCTTTCAGAGCAGAAGAGGCTGTGTACAGTGTTCACACTCGTGAATAACCTGGGCAATAGAGACCATTGCTAAGTCCACCCCTCGATCATGAGTCCATCTGTATGTTGCATCTCTGCCCTGGTGGCCTGAGGTGTCATGGGCCCACCAGGCTCAAAATAATTCACCCTCCCCTTCAGCAGTTTCTGCAACTTTTTGCTGGGGACTCCATACAGCTGCCTTCCATCTCCAACGCTTCCAAAGCACTGGAGGGGCCCAGTGGATTAGATACTTGCCCATAATGTCCAGCCTTGGGGAAAAGCTCTTGGTCCTCCTATATCGTTGTCTAACCCTAGACAAGACCCAAACATGACTCTGCTTAACTCTAAGGATCAGACAAAGTGGTCGTGGGTAAAACACACTCTGTATGTGTGCCAACATGCTGATCCCCATCACAATCAGCAGGCAGGTCCCAGGGGTACCCAAAGGCCATTCAAAACCTCCAGAACTCTCAAATGATGCTGCTGTACTTGTCACTGGGGCTGGTGTAGCTGCTGTGCTTGCTGGCTCTCTCACCACCAGCTCCACTTTTTCTGAGTCCAGATCTTCCTCCTCTGCCTTGCTAGGGAATGCTGCGTGGTCTCCTGCATCCTCCTGGGGCTCGGGCTCACGGGGCTCCGTGGGCAGCTGCCAGGGGATGCTCTCGGCTGCCATGCGGCTGAGCTCGGCTGCTCTCCTGGGCCGCTTCGGCAGCCGCCAGCTCCCAGGGCTACTCCCCCATGGCTCCCTGCAGCCTCACGAAGACGGAGGTGAGGACTAGGGCCAGGACGGTGAAGAGCAGCGGGACGGCCAAGTAAAAGTCCAGGGCCACGTCTATCCCTCCCTGCTGCCGGACCCGCCCGTATTACAAGTCATTGACATAAAATACAATGAAACAACAACCTTAGCCCAAGGCCCCCACCTGATAAACAGTAACACAGCAAATACTGGCTCTAAGAAAGATACCACACGCTGAAACCCTGAGATTGAGAGAAACAACTTTGAGAGCCAATAAATCAGCATTGTGACGAGTGACTATTAATCCCAAAGCAGTAAATGCTTATCACAAATACGATTAGACACACTCCGGTCAGACCTGTCATTATCTCAACCCTTTAAGCACCACGTTGGGCGCCAAAAAGAACTGTTGTGGTTTAGCCATAAATCAACCATGCCATAAATCACCTCCCCCACCAACTCTTCCTCCCCCCCGCTCCCGGAGGGATGGGAAGGAGAATCGAAAGAATGTAACTCCCATGGGTTGAGATAAGAACAGTTTAGTAACTAACGTATAAACAAAAAACCCATGAACTGTCACTGGTTTTCTATTAAATTTCTCCTTTAGTTACAGAGTTTTAAGTACTTTCACATCAGTACTTAGATTCACTGTGACTTTTTCTGTCAGTTTCTCCTTGCTTACAAGGCTCGCGAATATCAGCAAATGAAAACCATTAAAAAAATTTCATTATTCAAAACCCAGTACTGTAAAGCATACATCCTCAGGGTAACAGATAGAAGAAAGAGGATCTCC
>JANHGB010017509.1:12031-22670 GCA_026283785.1 Coracopsis vasa | reverse complement strand
CCATTATCCATTCAGACAGCAAAATATTAGATTACATAGACTACTCCTAAGGCTACTAACACAGTGCACGGTTCTTAATTTTCTCAGTTATTCGTGTGTTTGATCTCAGAGGCAGCAGTAACAAAGGCATTTGAGAAAATGAACTGCATGGCATCCTATAGACAAGCAGATTTCACAGGATGAGAAATCTGTTAAATGTATTTTTTGAAACATAATCTATTAGGTCCAACAGTACAAACCCCTAGACTGCTTGGCATGAAAAAAGGGAATGATGCAAAATCCTGGGGAAGAGATGCACAAGGCTGATAGCAAAACAGGAAAACAGATAAAAATGAAAGAAGCTAAATCTGGATGGTTGTATAAAAATTTTGTTTCTCAGCACACACAATTTGAAAAATAGATGGAAACAGAGAAGGTCTCCCATCCCTTGAATAGACACTAACGAGCTTCCCACTCAAAGTAGTGTTTTGTATATATAAAACCCAGGGATTGACCTTCTACATCTATTCATCATGAGAGAAGTAGTGCATGAAATACCATAATGAAGCTCTCAGAGTGTGTCTAAACCAATGGTTAATTTGGATCACTTTTCCAGTGTATCTTCTAGTAACACTCTTTGATTCACACTGTGTGGTGTTGCCTGAGTTGCAGAAACTGAGTATGTGTTCCAGGAGCCCACCTAGTGTACTGCCACCACAAACAGGCACTAAACCATTGACAGATTTGCGCTAGTCCAAAATTTAAAATAACACACAATGTGGCATCCAAACCTCCTCACTAACTCTTTCATTCTACATATTTATTCTTATTGGTCTGCACTATTTGTTAATGTAAACTTGGCCTCAAATATCACTTTTTGCAAGTGTTAGCAGTTGCTGTTAAAGTGAAAGAGACTACTAAAGTGGTTCTGGCTTCAGCCCATAAAGACAGATGAGAGAAAGGCAAGAGGGAAAAAAGGAAAGAGGGAGAGACAAAGACAAGAAGGACTCCTACCAGCATGGTTCACAAAGAGGCGGGCAGAATGATAACTCTGAAGCTCTCAGAACATTTTGGGGAAATGGAGTGGAAAGATGCAGGCTTTCTCCCACTACCAAAGGATAAGATCTGAAAGGAGCCGTAGTCATTATTAATATAGGAAGGTAGATATGGATGCCGCATATAACATTTATTTTCTTGTTAATCCAAGAGCTCAGCTCTGAACATATTCTAACCAAAAGTATATACTTGAAAACTCTCTTCTTTACTGTATTTTACTTATATATTATCACACCCAGCTTGCATTCTGAGATGATGGGATGACATGAGGTGCATTACTGACCGTGACAGAGAGATGAAACAACCATTTGCTATCCCTGCCTGCTTCATGACCTTCACCTAGTCATCTTCTCCTTCAGATAGTGTTGAATATTGCAAAGTCCTTTCCTGTCTGAAAATTAGAGCATCTGAATAAATAAAATGGTAGATAGCATGAAGGAAATGAAACAACAATTTATATTTCTTGTGTCAAAGAAGATGATATGCATAGGTGAGAAATTAAAAACAAGTAAAAAATCCCCAAGGTTTTAAATAGAGGTAAAAATAAAATTACAGATAGAGATGTACATTGCCTATGGGAATGACAAATAGTAACTTCACTCAAGACATGCAGCTGAGTTTTCAGCCTACATGAAGATTCCATTTGTTCCCTGTGCATGCTATGAGGCAGTGATGTGAACACGTGTTACATATCATGATACACTTTGCTGTTTCACACTTCACAGATTCCAGCTGGTCTTTCAGTATGGTAAAAATCAATGAAGGTGCTGAATTACTGCAGTTTAATCCTGGAGTATCTGCATGGGGCCAGGTTTCAACTCAGAAGAGTTGCAACTGCATTTTGAGGTATTAAGCTCTATTTAAAAACAGAACAAAACAAAACAAAACAAAACCAACCAAGAAAACAAAACAAAACAAACCCACAAAACAAACCAAAAAGCCAAAACCCCACCAAAACCAGTCTGAACTGAAAACTGGCTTTTGGCTTTTTATCTGGACATTTAGAAAATTAAACAAAAGCCTTTCAACTTAATAAGACATGCAAGATAAGCCTGCAAAATACCTTTGATCATGTCAGGCTGGAAAGGACTGCTTATGGTTTACTGCATAATATACCATCAGGGACTACATCAAATATTTTAATTGGAGTGGGATTTGAAAGTGAGGATTTTCTGTTGCATCATGGTGTTTTCTCAAATGTTCTTTCAAGCATTTACTTTGTTCAATACACTATATATACATGTAACATGTTACATATATGTGGACACAATTTCCTTAGTTTTGTAAGCTGCATAACTTTTGGAATCACTTAATGAGAACCATTTGCATAACTAAATAGAAGAACTATGAAAGAAGAGATTTTGAACAAGTGAGATTGAATACTAAAGGAAGATAAATTATTAAACACAAAATTCAGCACCATACTCAGCATAGCTTTCCAGTGTAAGAGCTCAGAGGAAAGTTTCTGTAATTAAAAAAATAAACTTATTCAGCAAACACACTTTTAATCATATTCAGAGGTTGACGATCTTTGATATTTTACTGAACTTCAGTATCTTAGGCTACTTGAGAAAAACATGGATATTTAAAAGACATTTATTAAGTACTGCATCTTGCTTCCATTGCATTTTAAAGGAGCAAAAACTAAAGTTCTCCATTAAAAAATGATCAGTGTAAAATTATCTTCAGGTTTCAAAAAAAATTAAAAATCATAATGAAATTTAAGAACTAGGTGTCTATACACAGTAAGATATCAACTTCTGAGTTTTACTGGAGTGGCAATTTTATGTTTGCCCTCTGGTTTCAAGTCAGTGGCAGCATTTACAAATCTTGTATCTGCAGGTCATCCTGAATGAATGACAAAGTCTATTTATATAGTTTGAGAGCCTGTAAGGTAATTTTTCCTCACTATTTTCCCTATAAAACTATGACAGCATACCCTATTTAATGAAACATATTTCGATATACTTCCAATGATGTATTCATTATTGATTTTCTATTATTTCACACTGTGCAGTTATTTATGTCTTATATATATGATCATAAAAGCATCTTCGTATATCCTTTTTGTAGTAGCATTGTGGCTACTTAAAGTACAGAACATCAGATTGATGGCTTGACTTCATGAACGAAGAATACCAATGATAACAGGTAATAAAGGAAAAATCTGAAATATTTTCAGTGACTATTAGATGTACAAAATAGTTTGCCCCAAATTCTGTCTTCAGAGACATACAAGCACCACAGATACATAGATAACCAAAGCTAACTCAAGGATTATGCTTTTCTTCAGTCAGTCTTTTGCAGGTGGACTTGAACGTCAAACAACACAAGCTAGGGATGTGCTGTCACCATATGATGTGCACTGCTACTTCAATTGTTAGTAGCCATATTCTCCTTTAACTGTGTATTATCATTTACATGATAAAAATAGCTTCCCATTGCTGCCAAGTAAAAAGAAACAATTACATGCCAGATTATAACGAAACATCAATTTTTAACAAGATTTACTGTAAATTAATGATTGTTTTCTTTATTAATATGTTTTAGAAGACTGAGAAGTTATCCATCAGGAAGCCCTGTATCATTTATTCATACGACCTTTAAATGAAAACTCACACAGAGAGAACTCTTTTCACAAGCTAGATGAAATAAATAATAAAATTTAACTGGATACCATATGACAGCTATGGTTATCCTATAAATTTACTTTGTTGTCTGAAATCATAGCAATATTTCCTGACTTATTTAAAGTTATTTGCATGCAAACAGCAACTCCCTTTTCCCCAGCCCACTCCATTCATAATTGATCGCTCCCTCATTTTGCTCATGCATTTAGTGCAGTATTTATTCTCTGACTGTATCTAGGCCTGCTGAAATAATACTTAGCACTGGCAAACACTATCCAACCAGTATACATTTAAACGTAGCAATTACCCTAAAGAGTCTAGCAGAGATTAGTAAGTGAGCCATTTTGAAAGTAGTCTGGACGAAGCACCAGAGAACAGTATGTGCTATAGGGAACTATTTCACTACAAGGCAAATAGCAGAAAACCTAACACCTCTTTCCTCAACTAGCAAATTATTTGCAATTATGCTTAAACAATCCAACACAATGAAAGTCATAAATGTCACAGGTGCTTTTGTTTAAATAAGTCGTGAAATAGTTCAAGGAGCCACATTCGCCAAATTATTGGGAAAGGTCATTTTTACAGACATCTTTCAAGCCCAAAATTTTTCAGTGGGTTTGCGTATTTCTTTAAATACGCATTTCCATCTCTGCTTGAATGATGAAAAATTCTCATTCTTGTAACTTATATGAATACAGCTATTTAAAGATTAAGCGATTCTTCAAAACAGAGTGTTTATAGTGAGTCACTTGTATCACATGAAACAATTCCAAGACCCCAAAGATTACACAGTGGGGAATAAGTAAAATTATAGCAACACTTAGAAAGAAGCAAGAACAAGCAGAGAATTAAAAATTGTTTAGTATTATCCACAGAATTAAAATGGTGGTTACACTACATTCTTGGCATGGGGATTATAACATGAATTTGTGAATAAATTGCAAGCTTGTGCCATCAAAAGTTGTTTCTGACATTTCCATTTGACAATGCCAATTTTAACAAGTTTTCATTTACTTTCATTTATTAACTCTTACAGTGAAAATGTAATAGGTAAAAGCAACTCTATTCTACAGGTGAAATAAGACAAGTGTGCAAAATTATTTTTAGGGGCAATGGATGAAGCCCCGTTTAGTTTCAAAGACTTTTGCCCATTCACCCATAAGTAATTTTAGATATTTTATCCTGCACAGCTACACAAAGTAAAGGAAATTGCTGTAAGCAACGCCACAATTTTTCACTATGTGAAATGTCTTTTTCTGCCAAGCCTAACTAACTTGTTTCCAATTTTTTTGTTTAAATATGCTGATACATGTCAAGCATTGTGAAGTGCTGCAATTTTATAGGGGCTAAATGTAAAGATAATACATGAAATTCTCTCAAATCTTTGTAGAAACCTCATGATTATTTCTCTGAAGAAAATATTGTTTCCCTGTAAGATAAATCCCCATACTCAGAGCTGCATAGAACGATTTTGACCAAGATCAACAAATAGGTAGAAATTGCAAGCCAGCAGCTATTTTACTGTTTTATAAAGTACTTTAGGCTAGCTAGGCTTTGAAATGTTACCCAAAATATGTAACTGGATCCTAATTTTCTCCTTAAGTTATACATCTAAAATTACACAAGTGTTGTCAAGGAAAAGTAATTACAGGTGAGATCAGTTCTGACACCAGTGTTGTAATCTGAACTCTGAATGTTTTCAGATGGCCAGCAATGTCCACAGGTATCAAATCACAACTCTACACTTTCCCTTTCAGGAAACACACTGGGGTCCCGTCTGTTCAGTTGTTATGCTGTAATAATGACTAGCAACTGAGTCACAAATATTCTGCCCTGGGACGAAACACATACCACTGTGAAACCTCAGAGGCAAGGCTTAGTTAACATAACGATCCACCCTCAGCAAAGTCAATAGAAATACAGCACTTTTCACTAAATTAAGACATTCCCCCTTGGAAGATAGCCCTAATTCCAAATAAGAAATTAAGTGTGCTATTTTCCTTCTATGAATATTTGCTTTATGCCCTTCCGAGTTGTGACACTAGTTGCATCACGTTTTTTAAAACACCAGCTTTTTCCATTACAATATGCATTATAGCATAGAAAAGGTAGCATTATTTGGGGAGCATGACTTCTCAGATATCATTTATCCAGCTAAAACAACATATACAACTCCTTCATTCGTTTAAAATATGCAAGTTAATCAAGCAGTAACAAGAATTTATGTACAAATATCTGCCCTGGTCCAGGCAGGTTTTAATGAAGCAAGATGAAAATCTGCTAAAAACAGTTTGTCTTTGGCTATTGTTTACAGCCAAAACATAGTAGCATTTCAGCCACAACTACTGCTGACTCTTGTCATCAAGTAACTTTTCAAAGGAAGGTAAGGATTGAAAACTGAGGTTCCAGCCGCTGATACATCAATATTATCCTGGTTAGTCAAAAGTCAATAGAACTACTCAGATTTGGATAAGTGTGTCTGAGATCAGAATCTGGCACTATGTCTTATCTCACTCTCTGGGGCAGCAGCCTTGCATTTGAGAACTGATGGAGCGTGCTGTCAGCACATGTGTGCAGCTCTCAGCTTTCCTGAAAACAAAAATTAATGGCACAGAGCAGCTTGCTGTATGACTCTGCCAGATACTTGGTTTCAGCAATGGTGCTCTGTGTCAGTTATTAACTGCTGTATTAGAAAATTTGATGAAGCGGGAATAATTGTGATGTAACGTCACTTTTGTCAGAATTCGAACATTTTCAGCAGCTAAGTCTGACATAAATGCATCTGTATCAAGATACAGAGAATCATTTTCTGTTCACCAAGCAAAAGCTTGGCTCTTTCTCTGATGAATGTGGTTTAAAACATCTGTTTTTACAGAATATATTTTAATTTCTCAAACAATTGTAAAGTTCAAAAGATGAAATTTTCCTTTTAGGAGAAAATGCTTTCTAACATACCATTATAATGAATCACTTCCATCTGTCTATTTGCACTGCATTTTCAACCATAACTAAAATTGATATAAAGTTTAGGCACTCTGCTAAAAGTAAAACAATAATAAGAATCATGACATCCAAGATACAAAAGCTGTATTAAAGGGGAAACTTTTTAAAATATGTTGACATTCTAATGTAAATTTAAAATCTCTGCTGATTCACAACACTTCCAGTGATATCAGTGATAAGCAAGAACAGAATTTACATCTGAGTGGTTTAAGTAGCTCGAAATTGTCTATTTATCTTAATCAAAAGGTCATGAAAAATGACTTCCAAAAACATGCAACTGAAATGGGTACTGAATGATTTTTAACAGAACTGTAAGAGATTACAATTCAACTAATTACCCAAGCTATATAATATTTTGCTATTTTGTAGAAATAAATGGTTGTAAAAGCATTCACTCATTAATTTCTCAGCAATATTTATGAAACATTGGGTTTGAAAAGTGCATACAGCATCTACAGTTTGAATAACTGTACTTATAATTTAACTGAATAACTTAACTGAATTAATCAGTGGGACCCCATTGAAATGACTGAGCCTACCAAAACTCTCTTGAATTTGCTTAAGGTTCACAGTGTAGACAAAAGAGAGCAGTTTCATGAGCTATCACATCGCTGCTGTGCTGAAAATGTGAAAGTTACTGACGAAGATTATTCATGTATTTTTGTGGGTTTTAAATATTGAATAAATTATCATAAGCTTCCTTCTAAGTGCCTTGATTGTTTCATTTTTCATGCCACAATACTCGAAACACAGTGACACTGGGTGAAATGCATCTCGACTGACAGAATATGTATTATCTGCCTTGTGAGCCATTTGTAGGGGTTTTTAGGTGGGAGGTCTTGAGAGGCAGGCTTACCCCAACAGCAGGAAAAATGTTCATAAGGAGGCTGTTTCTAACTGGCAGTGACTTTCTTGCCTTAAATACTTCAGATGGAGTTGGCTGTGCTAGCATTCAACTGTGGGAAGAAAATTAAGGATTGAGCTCCCAGTATCAGAGTGGGAAGTGCTTCATCAGCTGGAGCTTTGGGCTTTCCCCCTTTCAGCTAGAGCTGTTGGCTTTCTCTTTAAACAAGCCTAGGAATGGGATGAACTGTACCCTGAGACACCTAGCATTGTCCCAGAGGAATGAACAAGCGCTCAGGCATGAGCTCTCTGCACATACTCCACAACCATTGGTCCTCCTTCTTGCATTCGCACTGCAACTTGAGCTATGGGCTTCATGTCTCTCCTAACCCTGGGCTGAGCCTTAGCCCTAGGCTTTCCAGCATGGCCCAGAAATAACAATTTTGGGAAGATAATTCTTTCCCACCCTTCCAGGGGAGGCAGGTGTTGTTACAAAAACGGGGGACTGAAAAGAATCTACCTGTGCTGTAGGCCAACCTGCAGAGTATGTTGAGAAGGTCAAGCTGCCCTTTCCCCTTTTGTGAGAGGTGTACCCTTGAAGAAGTTACAATTTACACATAAATTGTTTTGAATCATTCCAGTAAGAAAGAACACTATGTCCACATCTATTTCAACAGCAGACACTTTACTGACCCTTGTGGGTGCAGGACATGGCCAAATGCTATCATTGAAAAGTAATTAATTAAAATGGGCAAAAAGCATGACTAAAATGTCTAAAATGCTGCCATGAGTGACTGTGTTTGTATGTATAGAAATGCAATGGGAGAGCCATGCAGACAAGAACTGAAATTTTGTGGTGATGACACCATCATAAATAGTTTCAAAACCCATACTTTTTGCTCACATGTTCTTAAATCTAAAAGCATTCCCATTTCTAGTCACACTCCTATTAAATGCCAATTTCTACGGAAAGAAGGAAACCCCTCAATCTATGCTCCATAAGTAGATGCCCTTTAAAAGAAATGCTCACATAAACAAAAAATGAATTATATTTGGACTATAGGTTTTCAAACAGGCTAAAGTACTGCAATCAACCAGATGCTCTTGTTGATGGGTCTGCAGCTATTGACTTACGCTCCTTCTCATATTAGTAACTGAAAGCTGATTCATATTCTCCCAGAATATAAATTTTAAAGAAAATAATTCTCCAGCTGAATTTACATAATTGCAGAGATTCGAGCAGTGTCAGATAGCACACAGCAAGTAGATTTTGCAAGTTGTAGTTAAATATAAACCTTTTCTTTCACCACATACTGGAAGATGCTCTCATGCTAACATGTCAGAAATACAACTTCTAAAACCCAAAATGTAAGGATGAATTTTCTGAGAAAAGTTTTCATGACATCCCCAAGTGCTCTAACAACAAGCGAAAACACTCATATACAGCAATAATCCGAAGAATGAGAAGATCATTTGCAAAGGCTGCTCAGTAAATTCATTTCTATACTAGAACATAAATACAAGTCCTCAAAAGTCACAAAGAGTATCATTAAATTTATGTGTAGGTGTGTATATATACATACATACATATTCACCATCTGCTTTTTAGTCACAGAAGAAAAGGAAACATCTTGCTTAAGGGTCATGCAAAATTGTGCATGTGCTAAATATAATGTGTCTAGGTGTATATTAATTGGAGGTGATGACTAACATGAGGAAAATCATACATTCAGAGAGGCTACATGTATGTGGTAGTGGTAAGGGGCATAGGGATAAATATATTTATTCTCTATAGCTAGAGGGAATAAATTCCTGCTGATGGGTTATCACGAATTGATGGTAATGCTGTGTGTATCTGCATATTAAATTGGTGGGTAGTGATAATATGTATACTGGTGATGGTGGGCAGACAGTGATAGCAAGATGTGCAAACTGTAGGAGGTGATGGGTATGCATGGTAAAATGAGTAGGTTGTAAGGGTGCGTGTGTGATGCTGAGCATAGTGGTGCTGTGGGGAGTATATAGCAGTATATGCACTGTGGTGAGATTTATGCCATGTGGACCTGCTATTTATGACAAAAGTAGGTGACAGTTTATGTAAAGAGGCAGATTGGTGTCCATACAGGTGTGATATGCTCACACATGAGTGGCTACAGCCAACAGAATAAGCAATTACTGAGTATTTTGTATGTACGCCTGTGTTGAAGGAATGTTGATGCAGTGAGCAAGTGTGAGGATGTGTGTATTAGTGAGTAACTATGTCTAGTTAATAGACAATGTGCAGGTGGTGGTGGTATATGGAAATTAAGTGGTTACGTGTAAGTATATAAGGATAGACTGTATACATGGAGCAGTAACATATAGGGAGATGAGAGACATATTGCCCAGGAGAGGTGTATGCGAAGGTCATATATTAAAAAAAACCAAACCAAAACAGAACCAAAACCACATGCAAAAACGTATGCTTGCCAGGATATAGAGCAGAGTATAGAGATGAAGTATTAGGACTATCTGCTGGTGTTCATGTGTGTTCAGAACCAGTGGCGCGTATGAGGAGTGTAATACAGCAGTGTCTGCTTGCAGACTGAGTAGCTATCAGTGCATATGAGTGTGTTTGTTTCAGACCAGGTGGTGTATACAAAATAGCATGGCATGGGTCAGTGTGTAGAAGCAGGTTTTGAGTGTACAGGTGTAGCATGGGATGTCATTTATCAATGGCTATGTATATGTAGAAGTAGTGTAAGAATGAAGATGATGTCAATGGTTTGTGTCACTGTATAGCGCTAAGGAGGGTTTATAGACTGATCCTTACTGGATACAATCCTATCAGGGACATGCATGTGTTTTAAGCACAATATTAAGAGAAAGGGGAGTTGTAGCACTGGTAAAGTGATGATTGAGCTTGAAGTGATCCTGTGAGTGGAAGCAATATGTGAGGGGACAGAAGACTGGACAGATGGTGTGTTTGCATAGCAGCATAGCTAGGATGGTCTTGGCACTGTCATGGTGTAAATAGTGATGGCGAGCTGTAGCATTCAAGCTGGTGCTTGCACTCTTGGATGTGGAAAGCAGCCTACCAGGAGGGAGAACAGCCAAGGGCTCCCTGATGACCTTCTGGCTTCCTTAAG
>JANHGB010017509.1:0-11395 GCA_026283785.1 Coracopsis vasa | reverse complement strand
GTCTCCTCCAGCATTTTTTTCCCCCCTCTTTCCCTCCTCCTTTCAGTAGCTGGTGACGAGCCGCTGCCTATTAATCATTCACCAGCCGGAGAGCTGCAATTACCGCCACTCCGAGCGAGCGGCGCCGGCAGCCGCCTCCTTCCCGCTGCTAGTGCTGGGACCAGCCGCGCCGGGAGCCCCGCCGGGATGCAGGACCGGGCCGGCGGCGGGCGCCTGCTGCTCTGAGCCGGCGGAGGGGAGCTCCGGGCAGAGGATGCTCCCCAATGGCACCTGCACCAGGCTTCCGGGCGGTGCAGGCAGCGGCAGCGGCGGCGGATCCAGCAGCGCCTCGGAGGAGGCTGCGGCGGGGGGCATGGACTCGGGCGGCAGGAACTCCTCCGGCGCCCCGAACAGCACCCTGAGTGAGTCTCAGGGCAGCGCTATCCTCATCTCATTCATCTACTCCGTGGTGTGCCTGGTCGGGCTGTGTGGCAATTCCATGGTCATCTATGTGATCCTACGCTATGCCAAGATGAAGACGGCCACCAACATCTACATCCTCAACTTGGCCATCGCAGATGAGCTGCTGATGCTCAGCGTCCCCTTTCTGGTCACCTCCACCCTGCTACACCACTGGCCCTTTGGCTCACTGCTCTGCCGCCTGGTGCTCAGTGTGGATGCCATCAACATGTTCACCAGCATCTACTGCCTGACTGTGCTCAGTGTGGACCGCTACATTGCCGTAGTGCACCCCATCAAGGCGGCCAGGTACCGCCGTCCCACTGTGGCTAAAATGGTCAATCTGGGTGTCTGGGTGCTTTCCATCCTCATCATCCTGCCCATCATCATCTTCTCCAACACAGCAGCCAACAGTGATGGAACAGTGGCTTGCAACATGCTCATGCCAGAGCCCACACAGAGGTGGCTGGTGGTCTTTGTAGTCTACACCTTTCTGATGGGCTTCTTGCTACCTGTGGTGGCCATCTGTCTCTGCTACATCCTCATCATTGCCAAGATGCGCATGGTGGCCCTGAAGGCTGGCTGGCAGCAACGCAAACGCTCAGAGCGTAAGATCACTCTCATGGTCATGATGGTGGTGATGGTCTTTGTCATCTGCTGGATGCCCTTCTACATTGTGCAGCTGGTCAATGTCTTTGTAGAGCAGGATGATGCCACCATCAGCCAGCTCTCTGTCATCTTGGGTTATGCCAACAGCTGTGCCAACCCCATCCTCTATGGCTTTCTCTCGGACAATTTCAAGCGGTCCTTCCAGCGGCTGCTCTGCCTCAGTTGGATGGACAATGCTGCAGAGGAACCCATCGACTACTATGCCACTGCCCTCAAGAGCAGAGCATACAGCGTGGAGGACTTTGCCCCAGACAACTTGGAGTCAGGGAGCATGTACAGGAATGGCACTTGCACCTCCAGGATTACCACCCTCTGAGGAAGCATTCCTGCCTCCCGCTCCCCTACTGCCCCCAGCAGGAGGGTGAGCAAGTCCAGGGCTGTGGCATGGGGGAGCTGGGAGGGAGTGGGTTTTTGTCCTGCCCACCAACAGCGGTGTTTGGCAGAAGTGAAGAAAACCCCACATCCTAGGTCTGCTGCCCCATCCCCGACCCCTGTCTGCCTTCCTTTAGAGCAGGTGCATTTGCTGATGCTTTGACACCCACTTAACAAATTGCCACACTCATGGGTTGTCTTAGGGTCTGTCAGCCAAGCTCTGCTACCCCTCTCTGTCTGATTAGTGGCTGTAAGGGTCCTACAGCTATTCTCCCTCACCTTTTGTACAGGTTGCCCTCCTGCTCGATCGGTGGGACCCCCAGGCCACTGAGTCAAGTCTGCCTCAGCCAAGCCCCACCATTCAGGCTCAGACTCCCCCTGACTGAAAGTGACCCTGCTCAGCATGTCAGTGTACACCTTCTCTTCAGAGAGTAGAAATGCTGGGGAAAAGTCCCCCCTAACACACCTTGCCCTCCCCCAGGAAGGAACAAGTAGCCTCTCTCTGTCCCATCCTCCCCCTAGGAATAAAAAAGAAAGTAGGGAGCAAAAAGGCCCCGGGAAAAGAAGTGGTACAGTCATGGAGCTGTCTTCTGCTTTGCAGACAGCTTCACCTCACTGGGGCTCTGGCTGTCTGTGCTACGTTCAGAGGAAGCAGGGCAGAAAAGGTCTTTGGAAAAAAAATCTGATTATTGCTATGCTTCAGAGCTGCACAGCAGCTTGCTGATAAAGGGAGATAAACAGTTCTGTGACTCACAGAGAGTGGAGCACTGAGCAGGGAGTTGGGGGAGTGCTGAGCTGAAAAATGTTTGAACGTGTCCATATATATGATAAAGTGTGCTAATAATAAAGTTTAAAGGGAGCGCTAAACTGTGAAGCTACTGTCTTGCGCCTGCTCCATCAGCTGTGAAACAGCGATGAAGGAAGCTCAGATGGTTTTGAATGTCCTGGGTGGCTGCAAAGTCACTCTAGCCTACATGGAAAAAAAGGGATTAGTTTCAAAATCTCCATCAGGCTCTGAAATAAATACTTGCCAAAAAAGTAGCTGTTTGAGAATAGCTATTACCCTAGCTCCAGTTTCTTCTGTTGCACTAAAAAACCGTAAAATGGGTTTCATATGTTGCCAATGTAATATACTGGCCCAGAGCTTTTTAATGTTTCATTTCTGAGAATTCATGGTTTTAGTGTGTGCTAGATGTCTTTTTGTTTGATTTTTCTATTTGATTCTTGTCACTGTGTTGTGAATGTGTTTCTCTGAAGCAATCTGTACTGTGTACTTATGTCTGTGGTGGCTACTTGCAAGGTTGCATTTAAAATGGGTGATGCTCAAAAAGGCTCCTTTTCAGATAAAAAGGTCGTCACTTTTTCTAACTCTTTCATCTACATTGTCTCCCCAACAAAAATTCTTTCTCTTGAATTTCTCTCTTCCCTTCTTATGACAGAACAATTTTCATATACATGAATGAAGCTTTCTTGTTTGATAAATGACAGCTGATTAAACAAATCCTTCTATCCATGATCCCTCTTATCCCAGCCATAAGAATCAGTAAAGGACCATGTTGAAATCATGAGCTATGTTTTTTTGCTTTCTACCACCTATGTTAACAGTGTCACACAGTGACAGGTGTGCTGGTAGCTGTGATAAAGCACTTCTCTAGCACAATACTGTAGTTATATTCATTATAACTACTGGCAATCTGAAGCAAGAGATTGGGAAAAATCTCTAGTAGCAGCATACCCATAGCATTGTACTGGTAACTACAGTGCTTAAGTACAGTGTTAAGTGTAAGGTCGACAATTAAAGCATCTAGCATTTGCGGTGGTGGACTTACTACAGGTTTTTGTTAAATTATACTGCTTAACTTTTCTCAGCAGCAAAAAGCAGGATTCTACTTTGTACATTTCTTTCACCAAAAATTAGATACTGTTAAATGAATGTATAAATTTAGTATTTCAAAGTTGTCTGATTCAAAGGCCATTGAAATGAGAGAAAAAAACCTAATTCATTTCCATGGACTGTGAGTCAGCTCCTTTTAGTTTAAAAATTGCTAATGTGGAAGCTGTTACATCCTTATTAAAATATTTTGTGAAAAGCTTTTACAATTGTACAGTTTGGTTTTTTTTACTTCCCAGGGGACCTCATTTAAAGAAAACATGCAAATATTAATTTTGGTAATGGTTTACATGCACATGTGGGAGAAAAAAAGGATGAAATCTCTTTATAAGCTTATTTAACTTTTCACAAAAACCAAATGTCTGTTAAAACAGTAAAATGCCCCAGGATTCCACACCATGCTATCTGTAGAGCTTCACTTAAAATCTCACTCACAATCTCTTCAAAATGATATAAATCTCATAATCTTATGTGGTCTTTTTCACGCAGGCATGTTGTTATGTATGGTCAGATTAAATGGAGAGTCAGTCTACTTTCTACTGTTGGATTTGTTTAATATCTGACACAATGAAGCAAAAGTTAGAAAGCAGTGACTGAGACCCGATACCTCTGATGGAGAGTTGAGTCTGGTTTTGTTTCTTTTTTTTTTATTTTACTTTGCCTTTAAACAAAGCTGTGGTGGAGCCTGCACACCTACCTGTGCACTTTAATTCTTCATTTTCAGTTGTTCCAGGCAGACGGCCACGGTGATGTTCAGCGTAGGCAGGGCAGGCGAGGGCTGCAGCGGGGCCGGTGGTACCTCGGTAGATGGCAGGCTTGCCCTCCGCTGGGTACAGCCAGCAGCGCCTCCGGTATTATCGGCTAAAACACCTTGTGTTGCTTCAGTTGGAAACAAAATGTTTTTATTCTAAACTAGCAGTTCTCCCTGCTGTTTTTCACTATTCAGTTTGACTGTGTTTAGTTTAGTTTGACTGTGGCAGTGGGAGAGGTGTTCAATAGCTGTAAATCACTCTTAATTTGCTCTGGAAGAAAAAGCTAGTTCATTCTGTGTTATTATTCTACATGACAGAACATAACTACCAGAAAGAAGAAAAAACCAAACCAAACCAACAAAAAAACCCAAACAAACAAACAAACAAAAACACAAAACAAAACAAAAAACCCAACCCAAACATTGTCCTTATTTAATAACCGGTACCAGAAAACAAACGTAGCTTTTTTTAATGCTTTCTAAATTGCAAATAAGAGTCTCCAGATTTCATATGGAAATGATCTGAAATAACGCTTAATTCACTAAAAAATCACTACCCAGCGGTGGGGTAGCTCTGAACAGTATCTAGTCAATGCATTGGACTATTTCCCATGGTACGCACAAGAGAGAATGTTCTTCACATGGAACATACATCAGGTACCTCTGCAGCATTTTCCCACTCAAGGGAGGGTACACAGGAAATTACTCTCCTTTCTCACCAGGCTTCCCCGCACAGCAGTAAAGAAACATCTCATAATCCTGAGGCTGACTGCTGTGTGCAGCTACTGGGCTTGAACCAGACTGGTTGTAGAGGCACTTTATATCTGGGCTGTGGATGAAAAAGCGAGGCCACGTGCAGATCCTCTGCCTCTTGAGATTGTCCCTATAGCAGAGAACATCACGCAGTAAATGGTTTCTTTGCATTCAGCATTTGAAGTACCCATCTGATTTCTTCTTAGGGAAGGAGAATCAGATTTCTGAATATGACATAAGCATTTCTGAAATGCCAGGTTTCCAGTGAATCGGAATTAAAAAAAAAAAAAAAGGCTTTCTGGTTGTTTCTGAAAAACTAAAAGTCTGCTTTTCAAATGTACGTGGCACACTCTATTAACGCTGTGACCATACACTGTATTTTAACCAGTTTCCAAAAATCAGCATTCTACTTTTAAATATTAAAGAAAATCTTACTGAAATAAAATAACCTGCTGATGAGTAAGTTAGGTAAGATTTGACTGTTCTCTGCCGTGTTTCCAGCAGTGTAAACCCTGCCCCCTAAAAATCCAAGAAAAATGGTAATAAAAAAACCCTCCAAAAAACCAACAAAAAACCCCAAACCACGATGAAATAAATTAGCCAAGAAAGTAACATCAATCCAGCATTCTAGACCATGTGATTTCAGCCCTTGGAAACCTTACCTGAGTCCAGGGCTCTACAGACTGTGAATTATGAATCTCTAGAGGAGAATAAAATGTTTCTGCTGCATTGTGCATTCAGCACTTCCATCCTCTTCAACACAGAGCCTTACTGAGCAGGTAACTGCAGGCTAGGCTACAGGAAGAAAGGGTAATTTACTAATTGGATTTTTCTCTGAGAATAATCCTTTTAGATGTTGCATTTTGTAGAGAGAAATAGCCAAAACAAACAGGTGAATCAGAGAGTATTTCAAAGTATGTCACTAGATGGCTACAAACCAAGCACAATTTTGACAAAAAAAGATGCTTTTTTTCTTCTACTATCCCTTTTCCCAAAAAAGTCTTTTTTTTTTTTTCCACAGGTTCTTTTGCAGTGTCATACGTCTTGGGGTCACTCTGTAGGTTCCTGAGCTTCCTAAATAGAAAGGCTCAGATAAAAGTACCCAAATGCATAGCATATGGAGGTTGTAGGACCAGATTTATGTCTTGGGATCTGCTGATCACTGTGATGAGCACTGGAATTGAATTGCATGGCTCTGTTTACCTTGTTGGTGATAGGGCTATTTTTAATGTGCATGTGGGCCCTACAAAACATAAAACTCTGTAAGACAATCCAGAGGGAAGCTGTGAGCTTCTGCAAGGGTGCTGTAATGTACTGCACTCCATAACACTGAACAACACTGAGGAAGATCAGTTCCAGTGCTAACAGATTGGTAAGAGCAAAGTGACACAACTGCAACTAATTCATGCAGGACTTGCAGGTTACCCAAACATAAAACAGCAAGCTCAAATGATTGCTGGTCAGCTGGAATAGTTCAAAACATGACAAAGCTGTACAAAGCAAGCATGTATGAGTGTATACACACATACACAACATGCATGTGTGTATATATGCTTCATTCTTGTAAATATTAAGCATCTTATTTGGTCCATTACAAAGGGATGAATTAAAATGAATATTGGTTATAAAGGAATAAATGGTAAGTAAAATTCAGATTCTAGTTGCTAAAGAGTTAGGTAGCACATTTTTACCGTTTAGGCAATAGCAAGTCTTTGTTTTGGCTTTGTACTGCTCTGACATGTATTGGAAATTGGAGTGTCAATACTGCTATGGAGGTGAGTCCATGGCTGGAGGGGCTGAAGCTGGTAGAAGAAGTTGATCTTGGAGGAAAAAGATGTGACTAGTGTCACTGCTTTATTGAGCAGAAAATCAATATGAGCATTAGTGAGCTTATTTTCCTAACATTGCAGCAGAATTATTTTGTATATCATTTGGTCACAGAAAGAGAAAAGACAATTTTAGAAGCTAAACTGAGTGTACAATATTGTAAAGAAGCTTTTTTTAAGGAATTTCATACGTCTTCATGAAAACTAGAACAACTTTGGTATTAAAACAAGCTAATTCATGGAATCATAGAATGGTTAGGGCTGGAAGAGACCTTAAAGATCATCCAGTTCCACCCCTCTGCCATGGGCAGGGACAACTTCCATTAGATCAGATTGCTCAAAACCCCATCTAACCTGGTCTTGAACACTTCCAGGAATGGGGCATCCACAACTTCCCAAACTCAAAGTCTTGCAACCTTAAAGCACATCGCAAAAGTGACACATACAGATGTCAGATTTTCTATTCTATTTCCCAAAGCATTTGCTGTCACAGAGAGATTACTGATTTAGATTATTTTTAATCTTACTCAAACTATCTGTTCTTATGCTTCTATGTTATGTTCTAGTGAACAGTGTAAGCCATTCTTATCAGTCTAAAACACAAGACCTGCTGATCACATTCCAAAAACAAAACCACACTTTTCTGACATATTACACCCCATGTGTTGTTCCTGGATTAATGACTGCAAATGTTTATTTGTTCACAAACCATCATATTTTGTAATGAACACCTGAAAAAATATGCAGTGAGAGGATGTTAAGGATGGATACATCCTGATAAAGATGGATACTTGCATATCTCTCCCTTCTCAGCTCATCCTCCTCCCTGACTTGGTACCCACAAAATCCACAAAAGCAGTTGTTTCCCCAACCTTCTGTCTCAGACTTGCAATGCAAAAGAACTGGCAGATAGCAGGTGGGAAAGGACATAATAAATGTCCACATCTCTGTGGACCACCATGTCTCTGCCTTCTCCACCTCCACTGCTGCCTACAGGGACCTTGCCGAGAAGTCTGCAATATGGAAAATGTAAAAGACTTGCTTGCAAGCAGATGACTTCCTGTTCACATTCACATTCCAGTCTCCCAGTCCCAGAGCTCTGCAAGTCCAGAGGAGAAAACCAAGGCTGCACATTGGGGGAAGAAGGAGAGGCATGAGGTTTAACTTATTTTGAAACCCTGGGAGTGTGGTTACTGCTGCTGTCTTGCTGTTTGCCTTTCAAGTGAGTTATACATCATTACTGAAACATGTGAATCACCACTCTACAGCCTTGATAAATTTCTACATCCTGAAGAAATAGAAAATATTATTTCTGACGGAACTAAGTTGCATGTACCAGTGATTAAGGTCCACACAATATATGAGCAAAGATAATAAGGGCTGAAACCATGACAAAAACATTGATTAAGTGATAGGAAATGACACTTCCTGGGGGAAGCACACAATCAACTTTTTAATCTTCTTTAAGCTTTTTAAGCTAACTTTAAACTTGAAAAAAGTTCTTTGAAGTATTTGAATTTTGCCTATGTCCACTTTTAGATTTCACTTTAATACCATAACGCTTACTCAAGCCCTCAACTGTATGAATCCTTATTAAAAAAATGGGGAAAATGAAAATTGCATTTCTTATTATTTGATGAATACAAACCATTAAAAATTTGTCACATACTCATGAATAGCATGTACAGCTGACAAATTATATGCCTACCAGTCAAACTATATTTGCAGGAATTAAGGAAATCTAAAAATTAGATTTAATAGTTGATAACAAGGGACATTTTTTGTGTGTTTTAACAGGCATTTAAATGCGAGTAGCCTCCCTAGACTTTCTTTGCAGTCAATGTAGAGAAACAGCACTTTTAGGATGCAATTCACTGACCCTGTTTTCATCATCTAGTCTAAAATGAGAGAAACTGCAAGTACACACTTCTCTCTGTAGGCTATAAGTGAATCTAGGTGAGTAAGACGAGTCTAGATGAGATGTCAGAGATGTCTACACTTGGTGAGGTGGATCCCATCCTGAGGTGCATAATAGTCTGGTTTCAGCTGAGTCAAATTTTAAACCATGGAAAACATAACAGAGTCCTTGTGTAGACCTTTAGACAAATGCCTAATGCTTCGTTCTGAATCTTGAGTATGAGAAAAAGAACTCTGAAGTCAAAATGTGATTTCACAAGAAGCCAAGGCAAAGAGTGAAATGAAAATAATAAGACGAGACAGGTGAATGGTTTGTGAGAGCATGAACTTCTGCATTTTAACTGAATAGTCTGAGTCAAATCCTGAGAGACACCAAAGAAGTAGTCAGTTACAGATGCCCAACTCAGCACTTAGCTGTGTGCTTGACAAGACTCCTGAAACAGAGAACAAGAGTATTCCTAGAGCTTAGAAAAATATAGCTGGACAGTTGTATAGTTCCATTGAGATATCTGATGTGTGGGAAAGAGAAAACCACAGAAATAATAATTTAGGGAAGCTCACATTCATCTTAGTTGTTATTCGCTTATACTGCCCCTTGCAGAGGAACGGAGTTCCTCATAGGCTGCACCCTCAAAGAAATCACCTACAGCAACATTAACAGCAGTGGTATTAAGACAAAACGCGTTAATGGATAAGCCATTTTCCAAATCTGTGTACATCTGAATGTAGGATCAAGCCTCCTACTGAAGTGGAAAAATGCCTGTCCTCTGAAACAGAAATGTCAGATAATCAGATTACAAAGGTATGCAGAGTATGAGACAGCTTTGTAGTGAGTAGCATTCTTACCTAGCTGGATTTCATTCCTGTCATGATAAAATAGATTTTATGGCTACAGACAGCCTGATGGGTGACAAATGGCAGTGATCCCCTTAACAAAAGCAAAAAAACTGTTTCCCAGATAGCAGCAACCTACCATCATTAAGCAGACAGAGAGGGAAAATGAAAAAGCCCATGCCATGCCATATTTTATCCTCAGCAGATGTTTACACCATATTAATCTTCAAGTCTTTGCATGCAAGAAAAATAGGTAATAATACACATTATTGTTTGAAATGGAGTTCACTACACTCAACGGGAAAGTGGCAAAAGTGAAAGCAGTAGTCAGAAGGTCAGCCATAAAGAGAGGAAGAGAAACAAGAAAGCCTATTTAAAAAAAAAAAAAAAAAAATCACCACAAAAAAAAATCACCACAAAAAAAACCCCCACCAAAACCCAAAACAAACAAACAAACAAAAATACCACCACCAAAACCAACATTTCAGATTTTTAAGTTCTTTCATTACCCTTTCCACACCCCAGAAAGCTTGGATGAGATCTAGTTAGTTGTGTCTTACTGCACTAAGAAAACCTTGAATCAATATTTAGCATTACCACTTTAATTGAAAACCGGCACCATATTAAGAAGAAGTGAGCATCAGCACTCAAAACTGCAGAGAAAGCAAGTTCTGGCACCAGGAGGAAAGCTGCTCTACAGGAATTCCCAAGAGAAATCACAGAGGAATTGTTTACCTCATTTAGAAAGGGGCACAAAGGGTGAATTCTTCTATCCTTACTCTATGGACTCCATGGAAAACAACCTATCTGACTAAAAAGAAGGGGACTTGCATGATGTATTTGGACACATGATAACTCCTCACAGAGTGTGGTCTGTCAGCACCTTGTCCGAGTGTAAGGGAGCCATGCATTGCATGCAGAAGAAGTTTTGCACTGACACACTTGAGGAGAAAAGCTGTAACTGAAAAATGTGTTGCTCTGCTACAATAAAAATATTGTATGAAGTAACAAACAGAGCAGTGATTTAGGTTTTACATCATCCTTTATTCTTTTCATCAGCTGAAGTATAAAATTGACTTTCTATTAACCTTCCACTGCCACAGCAATTTAATGACCTTCTAAGTATAGAAACTCTCTTCATTTTTAAGGATGTCAGCCTGGAAGAGTATAGGTCACAGTTTCCTCCAGAAGTGTGGCAATTCACCTCTCCAAACGTTTCAGCAATTAGCAAGAACAGGAGAGCCTCCAAGTACCACTCAGAGAATGAGTGATTTCTGAATTACAAGATGCGAGTGCTCACAGTGCTTCCTCACACTTGCTCCAAGGGACACGTAGAACAGTTTCTGAGAGGATAAAACCCCACAACGGTTGCAGCTACAGATAAGTAACCGCTGTGTCGGCCAGGCTGCTACATTTATATTTATGTCAGCACCTAAATAACTGTTTTTCGGACCTGCGAAAACTCTTGTCTGTCCAAAGCCTTCAAAGCCCTGACAAGGTGGAAGCCGCCTGTTTCACATTGACAAGTCCTGCACAGCGAAGTCCCAAGGCGCCTGTTCCTCGGCTCCCTGGGCAGCCGGGCTGGAGCAGGAGGGCCGGGGAAGCCGAGCGCCGGCCCGGGTAGGAGCTGCCGCTCGGGGCAGCCCCGAGGGACAGGGCTCCGGCCGCCCCGAGGCTACTCGCCGCCCGCTTCTCCGCTCGGCTCGCCGGAGCCTGCCGCTGCCTTGCTGCCAGCCTCCGGCGGCTCTTTGTCCCCGCGGCCCTCGGATTTCTTGTTGAAGCAGAGCTTGAAGACCCCCAGGACGGTCATGACCAGGATGACCAGCACCACCACCGCCACCGTCACCAAGATGAAAACGTAGTTGGAGGAGGAGGAGGGCAGCGCAGCAGCTGTCTTCTCTCCCCCTGAGGGTGCAGTGGCGGCGGCGGGCGGTCCTGCGGGGC
>JANHGB010017505.1:46292-75805 GCA_026283785.1 Coracopsis vasa | reverse complement strand
GGCTGGGGGTGCACAAGAAGCTGGGAGAGGACACAGACAGGACAACTGACTCCAACTGACCAAAGGGATATTCCACACCATATGATGTGATGTTCAGCATATAAAGCTGAGGGAAGAAGAAGAAAGGGGGACACTCACTGTGATGGCATTTGTCTTCCCAAGCAACCATTACACATGATTGAGACCTGCTTTCCTGGGAATGGCTGAACACCTGACTGACAATGAGAAGCAGTGAATGATTCCTTGTTTTGCTTTGCTTGTGTGCATGGCTTTTGCTTTACCTATTAAACTGTCTTTATCTCAACCCACCAGCTTTCTCACTTTTCTCTCTCCCCTATCCCTCTGGAGCAGGGGAGTGAGTGAGTGGCTGTGTGGGGCCTAGTTGCCAGCTAATTGGGGTTTAACCACAATAATTATTAGCCTTATTTGGATACTACCTTCTTAGTACACCTGTTTCTTAGGCACCCAAAAAAAAAGAAGTTAAAAAAACCTAAGATGAGAAAAACCATCTTAGAGTTGATGTGAACAGCTCCTTCTGCTAAGGCATGTACATAGGATTTTTTTTTCCCTAAACTGAGGTTATCCAAAATAGTAGGGCTCTGTGAACAGCCTATGATCTAAAAAGGTTATGTACAACTGTTAATTTCTCCACATAAACTTTACTTGCACATAAAATTTTAACCTCAGTACCCAAAGGTATGATTATAAAACAATGACATTCTAATCATTAAATATGGCATCAGTCAATCAGATGTAAACAGGCCTGCACACACGCAAAGCAGCCCATTTCCACATTTAAAGTGCTAGTAGAAACAATTCCATGCTTGTGCAGGAAAAATAGAGAAGCACTTAATTCACACTCTTTCCACAGGAGACTCTCTTACTGTCTGAAGTAGCCTAAGTGAGTCCTTCCGTCTATCATAAAGTTGTATTACGTACATTACAGAGGCATTTGGAAACAGAAGACAGATTTGTGCAAAAGGTTATCTCAACATGCAAAGCCTTCCCTGATTCCCCCTCCTACCTTGTCATCCTGTGAGTCGGGCTGGAGAAGACTGTGCTGCTGAATTGCCATTGGAGGAGGAAGTGGTACAGCATCTGCTCCCTCTTCGCCTTCCTCCTCTCCACAGCTCTGCATTCCTGAAGAGGATGACTTGGAGAGAGTGCCACTGCTCAGCCCCTCATTCCGGCCTCTCTGTAAATAAAATCAAGACATTTGAGCTCTGTTACCTCCTCAACAGCACAAAGCTTGTTATTACAAGCTTGTCTGTTCTGTAGATTCACCCCTCTCCCAACAAATCAAGATGATCTTACACACACAATGCTACTTCTCAGCACAGGGGGGAAAACCAGATGCCAAAGGTAGTTTTCAGTGTTTGGTACAAACAGATGGATTAAGATACTGAGAACAAGCCATTCAGCCTGAAATTTACTACAGGAAAGTGTTTGCTTTCCAAGTTCAGTTCTGTAAGGAGCCACATTCCTCTAACTTGGACAAGACTTCTAAAGGGTATTAAAAAAACCCATTACAACATGAAGTATTTTGTCAATATCCTTTCTGCCCCCTCCCCTGTAAAGTAGTGAGAGCAGACTGCTTGTATAATTTTTACAGTTGCGTTAAAAGAGAGTCCTTCCAATTATACATGGAACTATGATTTCAATTAGCCAAAGTTTAATGTAACTGATCTTGCAGGATAATTAACTATCTTTACAAGAAGATAGCATAGATGGTTAATGTTTTTCCTGACTGTAAGGCAGAAAGAAAAAAAGGCCTTAGGTTTTCCCTTATTCACAGAACTGCAGAATAATGGATACTTCCAAGACAATGCTACAACTGCATCACAGAGGGTCTCTTTCTGCAGCTTGACATTCAAGGACAGAGGCCAATAATTCTTCCCAGACCTCGCATCCCAATTTGCCATGCTGTCAAGTCTCTAGGATTTCTTTTTCCTTACATTTACTGTGTAACTTCACTGATGTTCCAGGATTGCAGCAAAATATATAGGGAGCAAGAAAAAAAATGTACTAAACAATTAACTGGGCATCTGAGACTGCAATGTTTTTGGTACAATAACTACCAAAACCATTAGTGAGATTCAAGCCTGGTAAAAGGGAGTAACTGTATAGCATGCAAGTGGCTGCAGCCTTGGCAGCAGTAAGGATTACATTCCTTTCAGCCTCAACCACAGTTCTGTAACAGAAGAGAATGTGGCTCTGTCTGCAACTAACCAAAGGCATGGTTTGCTCATACATGAGTTCCAGGCTTAGAAGGATGGGCACATGTTTGTGCGAGGAAAAGAAACCTTCAGTAGATGTCCTTGATGGCAATAAGTGGAATAGTTTACAATTTCCTTCCCTCCAATGAAAACTGCCATGTTTATTATCTGACCATTGCTAACTACCTTTTGATTTGAAGGGCCACTGATTTTTCTGTGCTCTAACTCTTGCTCAACTGCTTAACAGCTTTAAGCAGTTAAGCAGCTCTCTCTGTATTTTCCCCAACTCATCAACAACAAAAGGAAACACAGAATGACCTGACAACTCCCAGAACATGAAGCACCTTTACTTACAAAGCTGCTTTCCTGAGTGGGGTAAGACAGCAAGGCCAAAGAACAACTTTTTACTCTCCCATTTCTCTTTTTCAACTAGAGATCCTTCTCCACAGAGCTTTACTAACACTCAGTGCAGAAGGGCACAAACTGCATGGCACAGTCCTTATGCAGGGTACAGCAGTCATCAATAATGACCACATGGCACATGCCACTTCGCTCAAGTGCTGGACAGTCCATTGAGGAGACAACAGTCACCTGACAACACTTAGACCTTTGAAGAACATAAACCCATGTCTCGGGAAGCTACCCTGAACACTTACCTCTTCAACAGTTTCATCTTGTGGGGTTGCTGCACTATCATCAGAGTCCTTCTGGGAGCCTGCATCGGCGCTTTTACGAACCTCTCTACTCTTCTTATGCTTGTGGGCCAGTTTTTTGACATGCCCATCTGCTTTTCCACTGCTAAGACGCCTCACAGGACTGGTAAGCCATTTTCTCAGAGTGTTGCCAGGGCGCTTGGGGCCCGGGGAGCTCTGTGCACCGATCATGTGGGGCTGAAGTGATGTTACTGAAGCAGGAGGACTGGCATCGTTGCTGGAGACTGAAAGGGAATCTGGAAGAAGAATAAGGGGAGCATTTAAAAGCTGACACACTGCTAGGAGAGAAACAAGGAAAATGACATATGTAATAATGGATATCAGATTGGATTTATGGATGAATCAACCACATTATTTTGAAGTAAACTGGCCTTTAATGACACCACAACCATCAGCGCGCATGCTGCATGTGGCTACCCACACATAAGCAGCTTTTATATGCTCACAACAGTCAAGCTTCATAAAGTCACTCTTGCCTCAATTATATTTCAAACTTACCACTGCTGATGCTTATTTGATAGTGGATTTTACTTTCCATGTAATCTAAATTTACAGAAAGATATGCTTGTTTGTATTTTAATGTATACTGCTTTGAGCATGGACATGAAGTGTAAAAATAATTGCCTCAGTGAGATAAGTAAATTATTTTTCAAACACCATATTTTATTATAAATGCTCCAGTTTCTTTCATTATTTATTTATTTCCCCTAACCTTGGGAAAGGCGGAAGAAGAATTCAGAAAACTGCTAAATGCCTTTCTTTTGCTTAAACCTACTGAAGAGTTTTGGCTGTTGTTTTGTTTGGTTTTTAAGAAGGCACAGCACATCAATGTTTAAAAGCCCATTTGCTCAAATCCCAGGATCAGCAGTATTTCTCAGCATGACAAAGCCTGAAGTTCTGCAATCACAGCATACACTTTTCTCAAGCCATAGTTATACGCACATGAGGTCAATATTACTTTTCCACTGAGGGTCCTGTCACTTGAACAGGACTGTATGCTTATGATAAACACCCACCGGTTACCTATTGTGAGACTGCTATTTGTTTTTAATCACTCATGCAGCACAATGCTTTCCCCCACCACCAATTCTCTTTTCCTAAAACCATACTTTTTTTTCTGGACACATTTTCATAATACCACTCTGTCCTGGGTTCAGCAGTAGCAGTCATTTTTCTCTTTCTTAGTAGCTGATGCAGTGCTGTGTTTTGACTTTCGGCCTGGTAACAGCACTGATAACACCGATGTTTTCAGTTTTGGCTTAGTAATGTTTAGTCTGACCAACGACTTTTGGAACCTCATGCTCTGCCAGGGAGGAGGGGAAGCCTGGAGGAAGCAGAGACAGGACACCTGACCCAGACTAGCCAAGGAGGTATTCCATACCACAGCATGTCATGCCCAGGATGTAGAACTGGCAGTTACCCAGAAGGGTGAGTTCACTGCCGGAGTGTGGGCTGGGTTGTCGGTCTATAGGGTGGTGAGCTGTTGTATTCTCTTCCCTTGTTATTTCCTTTATCATTATTATTATTGGTGGTAGCAGTAGTGATTTGTGTTATACCTTAGTTACTAAACTGTTCTTATCTCAACCCATGGGAGTTGCATTCTTTTCGATTCTCCTCTCCATCCCTCTGGGAGCCGGGGGGGACTGAGGGGAGGAGTGAGAGACTGAGACTGCGTGGCTGATTTATGGCTGACTGGGTTTAAACCACGGCATTATTAATTAAGCCAATTGCTAAAACTTCTACAAGCCCCAGTCATGATCTGAGATACCCTTTTTATAGGTGTTGTGCTTGCAGTTCCACCCTGCAGCATGCTGAGTGCCTCCACTGTGGTGTTCACTGAACTGTGAAAGTACTCATACGTGTGTTCAAGGTTATTGTTAGTAAGAACTGAGGACAAAAAAAAGCCTGTTCTGGATTAAACCATGACAAAGCCATAGGTTATAAAAGAGATGGGGATAACAGATACTTGCTATTAGGGACATGCAATCAGATCGCACTACAGATATCTTTCTCATCACAGTCACTGTCCCTGATACTTCAAAGGAAATTAGAGCTGCCCATGTTTAATTTGCAGGACTAATTGGGTAGTGCTGTGCAAGGTTTGCAGCTGGGGATTCCTCATTGATCATCTTTAGCCCTAAAGCATAAGATTTGATTATAATTTTCCTTGCCCTAGCTGGCTTTGCTATAAATTATTTTTAATATTGTTAAACTAGCTAATTACCTTCTCTCAGGTGACCCATGGCACTTATACCTTCGCTTCCTGAATTTAAAGGAATAAGTATATGCCAAGTACAGAGGCGTTTTCTTTCTGTAGATACATTCTCTCCCCTTTCTTTATTGCTGTTCTGTAGGCCAGAGATGAGGAAGTGGCTCAGATGCGCCTTGACATTTCAAAGCTGAACAAAACAAGAGAGATTCTCCAGAACAAGGTGCGTGCTGCAGAGGAACAGAAAATTGATGCAGCACATGAGAGAAGCACCCTAAAAAATCAAATATCTGGACTGGAGAAAGGTATGTGTCTAACTGAGGGCTGGATCTGTCTTGTGATTTGTAATTTATTTTTTCGGGGTATGTTGTCCTGTTAGGATCATGCTTTTTAGTGTCTAGTATGAGACTGTATAAATAACATTTGGAATCCGTAGCAGCCTTTTAAGAACCTTGTAGACTAATGGAATTTTCATAATGTAGCGTATGTGGGGTGAACATACAACAGGCATAACTGAACTTCATATGTGCCAATTGGTGCCATGTCATCCCCAATGCACTTTCATTGCTCCTGAGCTGACCTGTGAGAGAAACAATCTTAGAACTTACTGAAAGCAGATGTTGTTAGGACATGCTTCTTTCCCTGCTTTGATTCTGCTGAATAGTTACAGCCTGGAAGTGAATTTGTGCAAGCAAGCTGGTGAGCTTAGTTCTGGTATGTTCAAGACTTCAGCTGGTCAGTGTAAATTCTACAGCTGTCTAAGCATTGACTTTGACTTGCTGGCAAATCTGGAGAGCTTTAAGAAGGAACTTTAAACATTTTTGCCGAATGGACATTTTGGAAGAAAGTGCTTTGGGTCTAATAAAATGTTTTGTTCAACTTTTAAAACCAACTTTCTTGTATTTTTTTTAGCATTTAAACCCACCTCTTTTTAAACATTAAAGCACAAATATATTTCAAAATCAAATATGCTTTGAAATACAGGCACATTTACAAAGTGATTTTTCAGAAAAAGATACCCCAGTTTTGTGATTTTTTTTTCTGAAGTTATATTATGAAGTTTGCAAAATATTAGAGTTGTTGAGACTTTTTGGGGTGGAAAAAACCCCTTTGCTATCAATTTCATCTAGTTCAAGTTGATACATACGGGCATAAATGCCTCTCCCTGCTCTTGTTTGTTTCTAGCTTATGTCCTCAAGAGACTGCATGTATGAGATATGAATCCTCACATGTATTTATGGAAATTTATGTCTGTTTTTCATGCATCTCTGCGAGAGTGGAAGAGCTTTCCCACAAGTGTTTTGCTAGTACTGCTTAAGGTCATGCGCTGTGCTAGAAAGCAGAGAGGAGCTTACTTAGGAAATTCAAATATGTACTAGAATGCCTGAGAATGGCTACTAGTAATGTGTTTGACACATCACTCCAATGTACTGCATTTCCTGAGTTGCAGTGTTAGTGTAGGAGGTTTTAATTCATTTTAAAATGTAGTGAAAACATGTCTCCAGTTTTTAGCGTCTTTTTAATAGTATATGTCCAGTGTTAACCTTGACCCATAGCAGGTAGTTTTAAGTCCACTGAAAACAGTAGAATTTCACTGCCTCAGAGGAGAACTGGATTTCGCATAGAAGGATTAGGATAATTCTGAAAGTCTCTGTTTTTGAAAGTGCCTCAGTTTTTGAATGCTCAGACTGAAGCTTCTTAAAAGACTCTGATTTTCTGTGTGCTTCATGGTTTCTAAATATACACTTCTTTTTGGTATATTGGTTTGAAAACCTAAATATAGTAAGTCCTCATACCATTAATTACTGTGCCTGAGTTCTTTTAAGTACCCAAATAAGTATCAACATCATTAGCTGAAGCCTGAGGTTGTAAAACCTGGTCACAGCTAGTTGAACTGTTCATGTAAGGTTAAAGCTTTTTAAGAACTCCACTAAGTTGTTTCTTTATTTTTAACAGCTGTACAGGTTGAACCCAGGATTCAGTCTCTTTTCTTCTTTTTTCTAGAGTTGGAGATTGCCAAAAAGCAGGTGGATATTGACAAGAAAGCTATAGAGGAGCTTGTGAGGGAAAGAGATATGCTAAGCAAGGTGAGCTTGCATTGGTAATACTGATAAACAAATCCCAGCTTGAGGATGAAATATCTCTAGTTTAAACACAGCAACTATTAAGTGTTGTAGAATAAGCACTGTTGAGTAAAACATTCAGATTTTCTTAAGCAGATGCTCACACTGCTTCTTTCCTGTGCATTGAAATAGTGTACCCATAAACACACAAAAGATTTCTAAGTTCTAACATACAAACTATTAGGGAGTTAAAAAATGCTACATATGTTCACCTTTATTGCAAACCCATTATTTGATATCCAGAGTTCATTACATCTGTGCTTTTACACTCTGGAGCATATAAAGTTTAATATTAGTCTAGGCTAACTGGGTCTTTGCTAGTAAAAGAACAAACCAAAATGTTGATGCACCATGTAGCAGCTTGGCAGGCTATGTTAATACCAATCCTTGCTTTTAGGTCCATTTCTCATACTGATCATTTTCCATCAGCCCAAGGATCTTGTACTGCAGGGTAGCATCTCATGTTTATGGACATTCCTGAAGTGTAATCTAGTAAATTCAGTGCTAAAAGATGATTTCTGAGGTGCTTTACTTTATATAGATTCACTGTCGTGGGTCTCAACTCTAGCAGAGGTTCACATTTGGCAAGTAACAAAAACCTGTTTTGTATAGGGAAAGTAAATTTTTAAGTGGGACCAGAATGCTGATTTTATAAACATAATATCTCAGTATTCTCTGTTTAATCATTATGCATAATTTTAAACCAAGCTTGGTTGATTTCCAGTTTGAACTTGCTATTTAGGACATGAGAAGGAAGGGTATTTGCCTTTATTATTTATTTTTCTGGCTGTTGGCGTGCTTTACAATCTAAATGCCTCAAAGCTGGTAAGGTTTTTCCAGTTGTTAGTTATATCCACTTGTAAACAATCCTATCCATTTTTTGTTGTAATGCAGACACTAGTGTTTTAACTTCAAATCAGAAAAAGCACTATTTAGCAGCTCTGTTAGAGATGGGTATTTTTTAAAATCAGATTTGAGGCTCAAGTATTTCAACTGAACAAATTAGCTAAGGGGTAATGACATTACGAAGTCTGTAATCATATGGCATATTTTTGCCATAGTGGTGGCAGTGTTGCCTTTTCAGCTCGAGTCATTATTTTGTGTTCCCTGTAGAACTTGGTGAAGGCCACCAATGCCACTCAGAAGCAGATAGATCTGGTGAAGCTCCATGAACAGTCAAAGAGGAACTTGGAAAGTGAAATCCAAAATTATAAGATTGAAGCTCAGAAACAAAGGAAGATTATTTACCAATTGGAGAAGGAGAGAGATTCTTTCATCAGTGAAACCAGTGAGCTCAAACAGAAGGTATGAACAGGTTTTTGTGCAAGTGGTTCTTTACTGTCTTACTCTCAAAACTGTAAAGATGCTATATTCATTTCCTAACATGCCAGTGCGAGGAAGCTTAGATCAGTGGTCTTCACATTGTTTACAAAGATTTCTTCTTGTCAGTGCATATTGCCTGCTGCTGTTTCAATCTTCCTGGGGGAACAGGAACTCCTCTATGAGAGGCTTGGAGTTACAACAATGTATTTCTCTTATTCAGTGATCATTTGGGAAATTAAAGTAGAACTGGAGTTCAAAGCAAGGCCTCTGACTTCCTATAACCAAATCCTACAATTGAAACTCTCATATGCAGTTGGAAATTATTCTTTGATTATTCTGTTTTATCTGCAAAGGACCTTATCTTGCATACTATTGAGGCCAGTGAGAGATGACCGTGCTTAACATCTTTGTAAGAGACTTAGCATTCTGAGGGATTACTCCCATTACGTGAAAACATCTGAACATGTTCAAGCTAGTCTGCAAACCAGAAATCTTCCAGAAACAGCTGCAGAGAAACACTGCATTAAATTTATCTTGCCTTCTATGCATTATTATGTACAACTTTATTCCTGATGGTATACTTGGGAACATGGTTGTAACATGTTCCATTAATTGCTGAAGATCACATTGAAGGGCCCTCCAAGAAGCTCATTGATTTACTGGGATTAGCTTTCAAGCTGTTTCAACTCACAAGTTATTTGCTATCTCTTCAAGTTAAAATGATCCTTTCTAACATGTGACCGGCGGCTTTTAAATCGGTTTTTGAATGGTATATACTCCCTTGTCTGGATTACCTTTTGTCATTTCCTCAGAATAATATTCCATGAAAATGAGATTTGTCTTTGTGGCAAAGTCATATTTGCATCTTTCCCTCATAGTGCATTTCTAACAGGATAGATATGAGTTAAGAACATTGTAAAATAGGACGAGGGGGTAATTCATAACACTCAGAACTACAAGGCTCTTGCTTTCAATTCTGATTAAGGTTGCTTGCAGTATTTTGAGGGTGAAAATGACAGATGTTTGCTTGCTTACTTTTTCTTTTTTTTCCCTGCCACTTTGGGTGCAAATTTGCTGTCACTTATTACAAGACAGATTCTCAGTAAATGGATTATGGCACTTGTGCTGTTCGTATAATGATACCTGCGTTGTGATTGCAAGTTTCTGAAGGACTTGCATGCTTCTGTGGTTCACTGAAGGAGCAATTCCTGACTCAGCTTGCAGGTGAAGAGCAGCAGGAGCAGTTCTGAGCATAAAAGTATGTGAGACAATAGTCTTTTCCCTGCAGTGGTTCCCTACATGAAATTATTGTTTGGAAGGATAAGACAGGACAGGAGGACATAGGATCAGGATTATTATATCCACTAGGTGGTATTTAGGTTCACTGTTTGACCTATGCAGGCTTGAGAAACCGTGGCAAAACTGCAGGAGCAATTTCACAAATGGTGGGGAATGAGCTTCTGATGGGCAGTAATCATATGACCAGTAAAGGCTCCTCTGTCACCTTTTACTATCAAGCTGGCTCTGAAGAAGCTCACTGCATAGCTTCTGAATTGTGTAAGGGCTGGTAAAGAGCCAAAGTGATCTAAGTCCAAAGACTTCTTGGAACTCCTGTAAGGCAGACAGACCCGTGCTGGCTCTGAAAGCTGTCTGGTTATTTACAGCATGACAGAATCTATAAAACTGCAGAATTCCTCTTTTAAAATTAGCATTTACTATTTAGTAACTGATGAACAGAGTCAGCAAAGTTATATCCACAACAACAAAATAGTTTAGTGGTCTAAATTCATGCTAGATTTGTTCTTCTAATTATTAGCCTGGCTGACCACTCATTTGTATCATTTTTAAGCCAGTGTCACTTGTTGAATAGCCTTACTTTGTGATTAGCCAGCACAAAATCTGGCTCTTTGCTGTTTGCTGTGTAGCCTGTATTACTGAGCTACAAGTGTTAGTAGATAATTTCTTTTTTTAATTAAAATTCTTAGAGTATGAAATCTTAGTTTCCCTGTGGAAGGTTTAGGCTGCTGAAAAGGAAGCAGTGAAGTACAGCGTTCAGTTTCACCTGAAGTGTTCCCTAAATTGCGCCTTATGAGAGGTCACGAAACTAGCCCTAACATGTTGTTTTTTTCAAGAAGAAAAAAAAAGCCATTTGCAAAGTTCAGTTTTACAGTTTAACAACATAGCCAGGAAAATAAATCAAAAAACCCAATCAAAACCCAACAAGCAACCAACCCCATATTTCTGTTTCTAAATTCACATAATCTTTGGAAAATCTAATGCTCAACAGACACATCATTAAGACCATGGCAACGCTTCTAGGAGTGGTTAAAGAAAGGTAAGAAAATAAGGATGGTGCCTTTACTGAGATCTTGAGTAGGTTCATTGAACTAAAAAGGTAACCAGCAGCAGATGATAATTAAGGGTACAGATGAAATACTGTGTGGTACAGAAGAAAACTATGAATATCTAATACTTTCTGCTTAGCTTTGGCCCCTTGTTGTGGAATCTGAGAGGTGTAGCGTGAGGATGCTCAGCTTCCTGCAGGGCTCTGTTGGGAAACATTGCATGTATATTTTCTGTATTTATAAGGGAGAATTATTTGGGTTTAATCATTCCAGAAAAAAGCAGTGTCAGCATCCAACCTGTGAGCACAACTCAAAAAACTTAGTCCACAAGCTTATTGCGCTTATATTGTATCAAAACCAAGTAAAAGACTTACAAATGCAGTGACCTACTTTCAAATGTTGCTCCAGCCTATGATCACCATAGCGAAGATAGAATACATGCCTCATTGATTTCTTCTCCCTGCTATTATATTGGCAGGTTGTTTTAACAGAAAAGGGAAAGGGAGGAGTAAGTTACAAACTGGGACTGTGTTTTTGTATTGCACTGTAAGCAGTTCCTTGGATCCTCTGCAGTCAGCTACAAATGTGCTGGAATTGTATTCCTGCCACTGTAATAAATTTTTCTATATTTAGCTATCCCCTATCTTCAAAGTTGGTTGGAGGTACCTGGTGGAATGATCAATTAATTAAGCTCATCCCCCATCGTTACACCTCCCAAGGGTTTACTGCTAAGCAAGGGACAGCACTGTCAACCACAAACTTTGCCGTTATTGATTATTTGATGTCTTTTTTTTATTCTTCTGCTTTGACATATGAACATAAACCTTACCTCAAACTGCTACTATCAAAAAGAGAGTCAGGAAAATTGAGTATGAAATGCAGTTGTAAATGGACTTCTCCCCTGGATTTTGTCTATGTGATTCCTCGGCTTTTTTTTTTAATACTTCATCTCTTTCCCAGCTTGAAGGGTGGCATTGTGTTCTCCCCTGGGCAATGAACCTGAAAAATTGTGTTCGTGATGTGTGCACTCCTTAGTTTTCTTCTTATTTCTTTTACTTTTCTTTCTTTGTAATGCTGGATTGTGTTTGAATGCTGCTTTTTTGTGCTCCTTGGCTTTCCACTTTGTACAGCAGGAGGAAGGTTCTTTTGTTAAAAAAAAATAATTAGGAAGCCCATCATAACAATTAGCAACTGTTTGCATTTTTGATCCTTTAATATAGTAGTCCTTATGAATTGTTGTGTAACTGTTGGTAAAGGTGTTTATAAAATTCTGTGGTTTTGCTTATTGATACTGCGTGTGATCATCTTCTTTCTACAGTCTACAATACTCCATTCTCTTTAGGTAACCTTCACAATATTATTTCTAACCCTTCATAGAAGCAACTAATGGTGGCAAGTACTTATTTAGATCAAGTGTAAATTACCTTAATTGACTTTCTTCTTATTATTTTAATCATATATCAACTGTTTGTGATCATGCATTCATTAAAAAAAGGTTGGGTTGTTAGAATATAGGAGTACATGCAGATCTTCTTTGGAAAACCTGTGTGGTTTTATTCATCTTATCATACAGCTGACATGCAAACCAACATACAAAGCCTAGCTTTGCTCTATACATGACCTAACACTATTCTTGATGAAAGCTGTTTATATTGATTTTACTGAATCTGCTCAGTGGCAATAGTTTCAGTAGCTTGTTTTTAAATTACATGCTTTAAATTACATGTGTGCACATCTTTAAGTTTTAGTCTTGAACAAAACCGAGGTATCAGATTAAAACAGAATGTTGTCCCACGTAAGCAATCGAGGAAGGTTAAACTTCTACGTGGACTGAAGTGGTTTTTAGCTCTAGCTAAAACTTCTTATCACAGGGATCTGAACTTGTCGTCTTAGAAGAAAACCATAAACTCTTCCTCATCCTTATAACCTTGTGATGACAATTTAATTGTGTTCACTTCTTTCTGCTCCAGGTCCTCCAGAACCTGAAAGATATTGAAATACGGGAAATGCAGATCTGTGAGTATGAGAGTAAATTAGAAGAGTCTACAATTAAACTTAAACAGGAACAAAGCCAGTGTGAAGTTGTGAGAACAGAGAGGAACCTGTACAGTAAAAACCTGGTTGAAGCTAAGGTAGAATAGTACATTTTTCCTTGTGTTTTTCTCTCTGCTCTTGTTATTTCTTTCCTGGTCTAATTTTAATTTGATAAAAGGAAAGATCACTGGGTCAATGACAGAAGTGGTTTCTTCATTCCTGTGTGTTTTGGGGAATGAATGTTTTAGGTCCCTGACATGTTATCTGAACAGTCTGTATTTGGAGTGGAAATAGGAATCCACAGTCATCATATGGCAATTTCCCTGCTTCAACCCATGTATAAAATCACAGTACACTGGAGCTATGGAATTACAAAACCCTACCAGAGAAGAGACTTTTTTCTTTTCATTGTCGCTCTGCTCTGTTTATTCCTCTAGGAGTTGTCTGCGTTTATGGGAAATAGGGTATAAGGGGAATAAGATTGCCTCCTTAGCCCTGAATGGGTATGCACGTTACTGTGAATCATGGTTAGAAAGCAGAGGGAAAACTTTCCCAGCTGAAGTGATACTTTCTGACACAACTTAACGCTTCCACCTCACTTGTTCCTTTCAGGGAGTGTAATTTTCCTCAGCTAATGATGCTCTCTCCGTTCATATCTCTTCCTTGGGGATCTCACTAACAATACTAAAGGAAAAGAACAGATCGCTGTCTGTTATTCTTATGTAACAATCTAAAATACTACACAAATCCTATTGTAATCATCAGAGATTGGACCTTGGATAGCTGTGGGTTATTTCAGAATAAGGATTTATAACATAGACATATACAGTAGATTACAAATTTATACTCTGCTTTGAATAGGTGGGTGTTTTGCTTGAGAAGCAGATGGGAATGAACTGTCCAAGTTCTTATCCAACTGTGTGCTGAGGAATGAACCATTTTGCCATTTATGTGGGATGCTTTACTTGACCTTTGTCTGCCTCTCATCACTGGATATGGTGTTGGGATTCTTGCTGCTTACAAACAATCTCTCAGGAGAAATAAGGGTGAAAAATTGCAACACTGATTTTTATTATATTTTTAATTTTCTTTTTAAACATACAACATAAATTTGCTTACTTATAAAAAGCTGGCATCTATGTGCTCAGTTACAAAATGAAGCAACAAACTAAGCCTTTTGGGGTTTTGAATATTATATGGTGATATCACCAATGCTGTTCATGGTTCCAGTTGTTAGAGGCTGGTCTGCAGACTTCAACAGCTTACTTGGCTTACCATAAAACTTTTTTAGCAAGTCCTGTGTGTGAAGACAGATGATCCTAAAAGGTCCTTTGGCCAAGGCAACATCGTGTGTAGCAGTGAAGAAATAGCCATTCATTGTTCAGTAACAGAGCAGCCAACCATGAAAAGAAAAGAATAAAAAAAAGAGGATTGTGTTAAAAATTATGGTAAATTCCTTTTCCTTTTGGGAAGTAAAAGAAATATGCACAAGCTTGTTTAGATAAAACTAGGTGTAAGTATTTTTGGATTGCTAAATGTGAAAATATCCCACGTTGCCCACGTTGCTAGTGATCTCCAGAGTACCAGAGTACCATAATGTTCAGCGCAGTAAAATCTCTTGGAAGAAGACATTCTGGCAGGCTGTTAATATGAGATAAATATCTGATGCTTTTGTCCTTGGGATTTCTTTTAGTGTTAGGAGCTCATTTGTTTAAGCAAGTTTATTAGGAGACCTGTTTGCAGAAATTGTATGTTCTTACTGTTCTTCATTAAATATAGAATTAGAGGGTATTTGTGTGTATATCTGGACACCATGTTTTAAATATCTCTCATCTCTTACAATACTGAAGAGATTTGTAAGCTATTTAGCAATGACAACTTTTAATATGACTTTTGCGTTCACAGGAGTGACTGGACATGCAAACAGGTAGGCCTAATGACATTACTACCTTTATTTCTGTTTCATTTAATTTCCCAAATAAATGTGGAATCCATGGATTTTGGTTTTGAGGACTGTTGGATGACCAGTCAGTACTTTCTGTGTACTCTTTGTGAAGACTGCTATGACTCAAGATCTAGCTTAATTATGTTAAGCATTTCATGCGAGAAAACATCGCTCATATGTCAAGTAAATCCACCCCTGTGATGGACAGTGTTGAAAGAGCTTTACGCTACCCTGGTTTCATACTGAAATATTCATATTCACATGAAAGGTTATGATATCTTCTCTGTGAGGTGGCAGCCTCTGGCAGAGGAGTAATAGCTTCTAAAGCATGCCTGTCTAAGCACTGAATTTATTAGCTTCCATTTCATGTTACAACATGAGCCATCACTGCAATGAGTTGAAACAAGGTTTTTTTGTACAGGCAGGCACCTCTGTGCTGTGAGTGGAAGTATTACCAGTGACCTGGTCTCTCTGCATGCTACCAAACTTTTTGTTCTGTGTTTTGAGCTTAAAATATTTGCTAAATATTCTCCTATCAGGGACTTCTAAGTCTCTGAGCACTCCTTTCCCCCTTGCACCTATGTGCAAGCTAGCACATAGGCAAAATGGAGATAAGCATTTCCTATACTCCCTTGCAGGCATATAGGTATCTTACTTATGGTTATGTTCATTTACACAATCGAGCAGCTTTTCTCCAAATATTTGTGTCCAAGTGCATACAGCGTTATTGAAAAACACATTACTAGACACATGATAACAGATGGAGAGGATCAGAATCTTATTAATTTGGATTGACTGCTAGTTCTTATTATATATTCAACACTTTAAATAGATTATTATACTCATAATTGATGGTCCTTATTTTTGTCAATGTATCTTTTAAAGGCTTTTTTTATTGCAGTGTCATTCTGGCATAAATGAAAAATTGTCATTTAATGAAACTGTTCTGTTGGAATAAAAAGTAATTATCTTGTGGCACACACAATATACCTCCTCTCAAGCACTGTGGCTACATTTTCCAATGTCTAAATAGCCTGAACTCACATACAAGCTTACTCTTTTTTGACCCCTCTCCGTAATAACACTTCTTGTCCTATTAGGATGAGATATCAGAAATGAAGAAGAAATTTAAATCTGTAATACATCAGATGGATCAGCTGAAACAGGAAATCAACAACAAAGAAGACGACCTTGTAAAAGCACATCTGGAAAATCAGCAAACAGAGAAGGATAAGGAATTATTGAAAGTAAGAGCCTTTACACATACACCTTTTTACAAAGGATGGTTTCCATTATTTCACAGACTGCATTGTGTTCCTGGTCTGTGGTAGTCGTTTTGTTGTATTTTAATAAACTGTTCTGTAACTGAAGCATAAGATCCTTTACACCTTAGAGGTATTAGTTACACAAATATTCTATGTATCTGCCAAATTTAATCTCTGCCTATAATTATAATCCAAAAGATCCTGATTTGTCTATTGGAAGCTTTAAATCTCTCGGTGATTTAACAGTTTTACTATGAAGTTCCATTTTGCTTGCAGAAATGTGGGTTTTCGGGATAGCTTGATTCTGGCAAACTTTTAATATAGACTCTTATAATTCAAGTTTTTCTTCTTAAACCTTTTTTTCTCTCTGCTGTTTTTAAGTGCAAACCCCATTATGTTGTACTTCACAATGTTGTATTTCTGTGTGACTAGCAAGCATTAGTCTTCTGGGAGTTAGGCAGTGCGTTTTAGTAGGTCCCTCTGTGCAGAAAGTTATTTTAATATTGTGGTATAAAGCAGCAAGAATCTGTTTTAATTCAAAGGAAATCTGAGCTTGAAGGTCTGTTCTTCTCAGCATTGGCTGCAGCCCATCCTTAGATAAGCTGTTAGATTTGTGGTGATATCTCAACCCAATTTACTGCACTCTCAAAAGAATGAAGGAGTTAGTGTTCACAGCAGCTTATTTTTTCTCTTCACTAAGCACTAGGAAAAAAAAAACCCCAAACCTGGAAACAAACAACCCCCACAAAACCAGAAGTCCCCTGCCACTTTCCACAATATTTTCTTTTGTCAGTTTATTGCTATGCTGCAATGACTCCTTGAGTTTTCAGCCCTTCTCAGCACATTACAGTTATGACAAGATGTCAATAGAGCGTTGGAAAAAGGTGATGAATTTGTGTTCTTGTACCTGATCTGTCTCAGAGTTGTTCTATCAGTGATGGAGAAGTCAAACAGTGTCTCATTTCCTGTGTACAGCTTTCTACCTTAACTAGTCCCCAGTTCTGTCTGATCATCTCAGACAGAGGTGCCATCCATTTGACAGCAATAGGATTGCTAGATGGTTTACCCACACAATTATTCACTAGCAAGTATGTCCATACACTGACATCACACTACTGACTAGCTTAAGGGCATTGTGTACTTCTACCTGAATGTTTCTGCTGAGTACTATAGTTGAAGAGAATTCAAAGAGGGAGGTGATTGATACAGGCCCAAAAGAACCCAATTATTTGTGTAGCAAGCCAGCTTCAATTTGTCCTGTTCGCACTGGTGTGAAGCAAACAAGCAAGCTGTTCCTGGGAGATCAGTTTAAAGAATGTGCTAAATCATGGAGTACTGGGTTTCACAGGAATGAGATCATACAGACATTGGAATTATGCTTGCCTCAGCTAGCATAAGGATCTTAAAAATGTATAATCACGGTAAATGAAACAGAAGACGCCTTATCCAAGCTCCATTAAAGCCGGTACAATGCCATCTTTTGGTTTCAGTTGGCCTTCATACAGGCTTGTGCATCAGACTGGTTTGACAAAGCATCTGAATGGTGAGAAATGCCTATCTGAAAGCTACAAAAAATATGGCCCTCATGTTTGAACTGCAGTGAAGTGCTTTTGTATATTTGTGTAGATGTTCATGCATGTCTTTTATTTCTTTTTAGCATTTACTAGAAATCTGCAGGCAAAACTTCTGACTTGTTATTTCAGCATTCTGTGTCCAGTCCCAGTTATACCTTTTATAAAATCCATATGCTCCTCCCGCCTCTAGAACAAATAAAAGCCCTCTTCACTTACACCAGTATTTCAGAATCTAAGCAAGAATTTGGTTTGAATTTGGTTTGAGACATTGCCGTAGGTCCCACGTAAATTCTTCTTACTTGCCAACTGTTCTTCAGGTCTTCGAAATTCTATGAACCAACTTCAAATGAGCTGTTGCTGATTTACAGCAGTTTCGGACCTGTTTTCCTGCTTGCACAGCGACTGTGTTAATTCATTTCCTTTTCTCTTACCTAGTGTACACAGATCCTCTAACTCTAGTTTTTAGCATATTTAGTCTAACTGAAAGTCCTGTTAGCTTGTGGGGCCTTTGTGTGGCTTGAAGTATTTATGTTCTTTTCTATACAAGGCAGTTCAGATTTATTTTAACTTAGTGCATTCCAGTGAGGAGATTTGTTTATATGAATGTTTGCTGCCAACATCTAATGCCACCTTTGTTTACAACTCATATTTTTTCTGACATAAGGAGACTATAGAATTTTGATATATTAAAGAAATATTATCCAGCAATGCCAAACGCATGAGCAGTTTTACATTTGTCGACAGCTTTTGCACAGTGTTGATTGCATTTTAGTATGAAGTGGCTTGCATTTTTGTTCGGCTGATGGATTCTGATGAACATCTAACACTGAGTAGGAGAGATGTGAGTGTTGCACATATGGGAAAATGAGAGAGTTTTTTTTTAAAGAAAATAAGAATGGAACAAGCTATTTTATTGTGCCGATGGAACTGTTTCTCTCTTAAATCATTGTTTTTGCAGGTGCAGCCTTCATCACAGCCTCATTCTTTCAGCATTGGATGATGCTCTTTTCCAAAAGACAGCTTGAACATCATCCTATATAAGGGTCAGAGTTGGGGCAAAGTGTTTGAGTCAAGGCTTGAAAGTTTTCCTGTCTATCTGTAAAAATCGACTGTAGTCAGCTAGTTCCATCTTGGCTCTGACTAATTGCCTAGCAATGAGAGAAATTTCCTATAATCCAAGAAGACCCTATTAGTTTTTATCTACATACATGCCTTGAATTATAGACATGACAGTGGGATAGAATTATTGGGCACATTCCAGTGTTAGCTTAGGTTAGTGGTGTGCAGTTACTGTAACAGTGCACTTAGGGACAGTTTCTCTTTTCTGAGTCTTCCTCATCTACACATCTACTAAAAAAGGTGCTAGAGCTCTTTAATTTTGCTGTTCCATGCCTGGTTGCCATCTTCTCCATTTATTCTGTTATTCCAGTCTGAAGCCTGTCCCAGGTTGATGCTGATTTGTATTATATAATCCTTTGTTAAAAGGATTGTTGCCCTTTCCAGCAAGGTGAACTATCGTTTCTCACATCTCTGACTGACTTTGAACTTTAAATATCAGCTCCATTAAAAGGCTTTCCAAATAAGAACTACTTAATAAAAAAAAAACCAAAACCCAACATTTATTAAATGAGGTGCTCCTGAATTACAACTTGAATCATTGTAATAGATAAAATTCCATTCAAATTTCTATTATGTATAACATAACAATATTAAAATACTGTTTACATTTCTTTGGGGATCTTCATGCTTTTTTGTCTTAGTGATTTGTTCTCAAAAACTAACAAAATGTGTACCTCTCAGGAAACTAAAAGGATGTAGGAGATTTTATTAAAATCCTAACTCTTGATCCCCGGTTTATGTAATGGGAAGTTGATACTAAGCGCAGTTTACCTGTATTCTTTGACCCCATCAGGCTGAACTGCTTCAGATGAAAAAACAGGCTCTGGAAACCAAACACTTTATAGAAAATCAGGAGGCAGAAGAAAAAAGGCTTCTAAAAATTATTGCTGAAGCTGATGCTGAGAGGCTGAAGCAGAAGAGGGAAATTGATGAGGTAGGAATCTCTGATTTGGCTTTTCAAAACCTCCACATTCTGTTCTCTCATTTGTCCAGTGTATTTTTAAGATCAAGATCCTTGGCTACTGTAAATGTGGTACTACTAAAGCTTTATAGTGCCATTGAAACAAAAATGTTAAGATACTGAAGTGAATGGAATATGTAACTCACGCTACTCAGGCAAGTGCACCCTTGTAGGGGAAACTATTGGGCCCTTGCCATATTTCTTTCACTAGTAACTGTGAAACCTCTTAATGCGCATGATTTTGACTAATGCAAATGCAGTCATGATCCTTTGGGATTGCACTGAGGAGCTATAACTGATATTATTGCTTTGCCCTGAGTCCTTAGGTTATCAACCAGAGAGACATCCTTGGGTCCCAGCTTGTTCAGCGCAATGATGAAGTGGCTCTGCTGTATGAAAAGATTAAAATTCAGCAGTCCATTCTGAACAAGGGTGAAAACCAATACCGTCAGAGAATGGAAGACATCCAGCTTCTCAGGATGGAGATCAAAAAACTTCGGCGGGAGAAGGGAATACTTGGCAAAAGTGTGGCTAATGTGGAGGATCTCAGGTAGGAAAACTTGATTAATGCATTTCCATAGTGACTGCATCCATGATTCTGTGTTTGAGACAGGAAATATGTTCTACGCATCGTAAAAATTTGTATCAACAGCATTATACCTTGGAGAAGGCAATTGTTTGGTTTGACCTCAAACACAGACTGGATTAAATTCATGAAACAACAGCAATTAAGAAAATCATAATATAGGACGGAGGAAAGGAGGAAAAAAGATCTTGGCCAAAGCTGTAATAGTTTCCCTGTTCCCTTTGTACTGTGAGCTACTGCCTACAGACTAAACTTGACAGACAGCAACAGAAAAGATGTTCATAGTTCAGTGAGCTACTTAGTGGTACCCAAGGCCCAAATTAGTGGAACTGCTTTTTATTAGGCAATCCACAGAGGATGGGGAACACTTGACATATTTATAACAAACCCCTGCACATTTTCACAGCTTCTTCTTCCAGATTTATATGAAGACTTGCTCTCTGAGAAAGATTTAGTTAAATTTTCATCGAAGGTTGTGTTTCTTTAAAACAGAAGTTTAATAGCTCCAGCCTGATTTATCTCCTCCTTCTCTGTCGTAATGCTTCCTTTCTCTTTTAAACCCTCCTGTATTTGAGGTGTATTCTTTGCTGATGGGAAATTATTGTCCTTTTCTATAGAATCAGTCTTAGTTTGTAAGGAGGGTCAGCTATGTTTTTAGCAGATAACTGTCATACTAATTCTATGTAGCTAGTACAGTGTTGACTGAGATCTTTAGTTTAACTGTATCGGTACAATTCCATGGCTTTCAGTAGAGCGAATTAACTTCAGTCGTGGTCAGTCCCATTGACTCCAGTGGAATTATGCCAGTTTGATTAGGTGAGACAGAAGAGCGAATTGGGCACAAAACATTAGCAATTGCAGTTTTCATTGACTGACTGTAGACAGGAATAGGATTTGATCTTGCTGCCCAAATGCATTCAAGCTGAAAGTCTGTTACTGTATTGAAACTCGATGACGGTATTGAAGTATAGTGCGATGCGTGCCGTGATGGGTGGATCAATTCTTGCTAACTGCAGCAGCAATCACATACTTAATGAAGTCCAAAACCATCATGAAAACTGCCTGTCGAAAGACTCCATTTATCACTTGTGTTGCTAATTAGCTTTCTTGATTTGCCAATTGGAGATGTGGGTTTTTTTTTCCTCCTCCATAACCTTGTCCAATCTCACAGTTAAAAAAAGGTCTTTTTCTCTCTACTGAGCTAAATGCAACTCTGCGCTTAGTAAGAAAGATTCAGCAGCAGAGTAGGCACATGTTGATCCTCCACCCCCTTTTCACCTTGGACAGCTTACAGAATCCACCCACTAAAGTGATAAGGGTTGGACCATTGCAGAATGTGCCTTCATTTTCCCTTCGCCTTGATCCCCTATCCTCGCTGTAAGAGCCTAGTTGTCAAAGTATTTTGGAAGTGCTCAATTAATTTTAAATTCAGCAGCAAATCACCCCTGAAATTCCTTGAGGAGAAGTAATGAAAGAAATCAACTTGCGTTCTCTAAAGAGCAGTGTCCATAATAGTTAGGTCCTAGAGTGTGTTTTATTTACTGGATTATGTGGGCCATGTAGATTTCAAACCTTTTTTCAAACACAAGCTGTTAGATTCAGTACAGGGCTAACTAGATATGACTCCAAAACTGTTACTGTAGATGAATTAACTTTCTTTCTGGCCTTAACGTACGTGGGAAGAGAATAGGCAGTGAAATCCAGTAGGCAGTGGAGTAGATTCCCTAAGAACTGAAGAAAAGTCCCTTTTTTAAGCCAATCTTGCCGAAGTGAGTGAAGAGGTTTAACTGTGTTGCCTTATGGTTCCACCTGCTTAGTGGTATCAGTGTTGATTATTAATCACAAAAGTCACTTTGCTCATGCTGTAGTGCATGGAAGAATGATGTATTATGGTCCATATTGGTGCCTTGCCACACTGGTGTGGTTTTGGTGTGATTTTTATCTTTTCATTTTATGCTGGTCTTTAGACAGGAGATTCATCACATGCGGAAGGAACTATTAAGGGAGCAGACTCGATGCAAAGTTTTGGAAGAAGAACTGGAGAATCCCTTGAATGTTCACAGATGGAGAAAATTAGAGGTGATATGTGAGCATTTCAAGTCCCCAAAGCCCATATTACCAAGTCAGTGACACAGCACAAAGCCTATTTCGTTTACTGTTATGCAGATTACGTGGAGGGGCAGGCAGACTGAAATTTCCATAGTACCAGCAGAATGGTTAACTGCTGAAAGGTTTCCTTGCACAATGCAATCAGTGTTATTTTTGTGTTACTTTCTCAATGAAAAATTGCAGAGGGATTTGTAAAGAGCCAGTCAAATGCTAAACGAAATAAGAATGCATAAGGTGCATTTAGAAAGGGGTGGTTCCTTAACATGGATGATGAGAAAGAGAATGACAGGAGAAAGATACAATCCTACCCTCATCAATTAGGGAGAAGTATATGGGAAAAAAGGCCAGAATTAGGAGCATATGCAGGTATAGAATGAACAGATATGGAGTCAAATGAAGGATGAACAGTTACGAAGTCAAATGGTAAATTACATCTGTGAGAAAATGAAGAGGCCTCCACATAACAGTGGTGGGCTCCCAAAGATAGCCATGCCAGGTAATCTGAGTTCAGCTGTTATGTAAACAGCAAATCTAAATTTCACAGTATTTGAACCTGCCAAATGAAGGGGAAAAATAAAGAATCCATCAAGCACAGACCAAATATATGAACATCAGTTGGCATGACTGGGTATTTTCAAAGTCAGTGCCAGCTGAGACCTCACTATTGCGTGGATCTTTGATCCTATGCCAACCTGGGTTGCTTAGCTGCTCTAATAATGAGTGGTAACATGCTAGTCCCTACAGAAGCAGAGCTGAATATTTTGGCTGTACTTACGAGCATGATAGTTCATTTCTGATGTCTTCATGCTGAGCTTAAAGCAGAATGGTGCACTTAGCTTTTCTCATAGAAGGGAGATAAAATGCAGGATGCTGAAGTAGGTTAAAGACATCTAGTTACAATCTCCAGCAGCACCTTGTAACAAAGGAAAATTGGGCCAGTCAAAACATTTCATATTGGGGAAATGAATTTATGAAGAGACTGATACAGGAAATCATGCCTTTTCATTCTAGGTTAGTGGTCTGTATTTGGAATACAAAAAGATGCCAAGATTCATGTGAAATAATCCTCATAGGGTTTTGGTTCAATTCCTAATGAAAAAATACTCTTGTATCACTACAGTTGTCACAAACTGGCACCATGTTTGGGCAGTACTATATACTATGTATAGTTTGGGCAGTCAAGGACTGTGTGGGTCAGAGGGACTGAACTACTTTTTAGCCTGGTTTCTCAGGAGGTGATATTCTGTTGTGAGGGCTGCATGTGTGTCTGTGTTAGTGTCCTGGTTACACTTGAATTGATTAGTCAATTTAGATAATATCAGACAAAAGATTAAGAGCCATGAGATACCAAGTTCCTTATAAGCTCAAGCAAACATACAGAGAGAAGGACTTTATTGGAACCTTTACTACAATGTGAGTTTAACTCTCAGGAGACATCACACGCGAGAGCAGAAACCACCTGGGAGAGGTGTTGTGAATCCCTGAGTGGGGAAAAGCTTCTTTCAGAGTTTGCTCTTCATTAAAGGATCCAACAAGAAGATACAAAGTGGTGGGAAAGTAAGCTTTGCTGGCTTTTCCTCACAGAATTATTTATTATTATGAGGTGTTTTGAGGCAGTTTCAGGAGGGTAACAGTGCTAAACATAGACATGCTCCAGCTGATCTTCAAGAGGCAGAGCTTCCAGTTTCAAGACTGCTTGTATACTTGCCATTTAAAAAAATAATCAACACTGCCCTCCCCCTTTTATATTTGTCACTTTTGAACACTTAGATACTATGGTTTTCATTTGCAAGACAGAAACACTAACTTGTTATTTATTGTTATTATAACATATAATTTTTGAGACTGCTTTGCTCTTGTCTAGGCCAGTGACCCAAGTACCTATGAGCTGATTGAGAAAATACAAAGACTACAGAAGCAGCTTATCACCAAGACAGGTGAAGTGATAGAGAAAGAATTGCTCCTTCAGGTACTGCAGCATCATTGTTTTGTTGTATCTTATTAACATATTCGACTTACCCTGCATTCTCTGTCTACTCAGATGTTCTTCCTGAATGTTATTTAGATGCATGACTTTGAATTTCTTTTGCATGCCTTTTAGGTAGCTTTAGATGGCAGCACTGACTCACTGAAAGAGAACAAATAGCATCTGATTAGTTGATTTTTATAGTCTGGTTACTGTTACCTGGACAACTCTGAGGGAGAAAAAAAAACAAAAAGGAAAAAGAAAAGATTACTTTATTCATGTAATAGATTAGCCTTCAAGTCAGTGTCAGACCTTTGGAAAGGCTTTTCCGTCCTTTTGAACATGCCTGTTGTGACCAGAACATGAAGGAAAATCCTTTCTTGATACCATTAGTGCTTAGCTTGGCTTTTGGCAGAAGTGATACTACCGAGTTTGTGTGATTTAGATATGCTGCTGACTGGGCCATGTTTGTCTTCAAGGTCTTCATGCTGAACTTTGCCAAAAAGTAGTTTATCTTTTTTAACCGTGTCTGATGTCCCCTAACCCCAGTGCTACCAGTGAGATTTATGTTGTAGAATCAAGGAGAGACTATATTCCTGTAGTGCAAACCTTGCTATCAAATATGACACAAAAGGACCACCTTTGGGCTTCAACCACAGGTGTAAAACTGGGAAATTTATCTCCTTTCCCCTAGTGACTGTAGAGATAGCTACAGTTTGCCACCTCTAGGTATGATTTTAACATCTCAGTCTTTAATACCCTAATAGTCTTGAAGCCTATGTTGGGTGTTGCTCAATGAAGAGTCACATGTGAACCTGAATCTCCCTCTGTTTTGAGAAGCAGCTCAGCAGATGTTATCAAGGCTGGGTTTCTCTCTCTTTCTTTATTGTCTTGTAGGAAAGAATGGATCTGCAATTTCATTTGAAGGTAATGTATGGTGTATTATGCCTTTGCTTGGAAAAATTTAATCTTTGCTGCATAGCACTGCTGCACACTGAAATGCTGTCAGTGAAATAGTTTATAGGCTTAAACAAAATGTAGCAAAAATAGCTTCAAATTTACTGTTATACCCATGCACAAATCCAGTTCTGTTAGATTTTTATGTAGTCTGTATTGCGTATCTTGCCTTATCCTTAGTGTGCTTCAATTTAGCTATTGTCCTTATTTAGAAATGAAGAAGTGAGATGTAGAACTATTAAATTACCTGCCCAAGAAAGTCTTTGAAATGATAGGTACCTGAGCCTCTTACTATACTAGCCATTGGCACAATCTGTCTATGCAGCAGTCTTTCTAAGGCAACTCTACTATTTTTTGGTTTGGTTTTTTTTCTGTTTTCCTAGAATTAAGTCAGAGTTTGGCAATATGAAATTTAATTACTCCAGCTAGAATTGTTAATGAATTCCTTTGCATCCTTAATTCAGGCACCAATTTCCTGTGCAACAATGCTGAAATGAAGGTCTCCCTCAGAGTGACTGACAGTAAAGAGAAGGCCAAAATACCATGCTCTACATTCTGTTCACGGCTTTATCATCAACATTTCTGATCTCTTATCTGTTTTGCCACAGTGTTTTTGAGTCCTCCACAGTGACTGAGATAGGGCTTTTTCATAGCAGAGTGTGGGTAAGGAAAGGTAATCATAGATGGAGCTGGATCCCCCAGCTCATTTCCTCAAAGGGGTTTCCTACTGGATAGGTCATTGGTTTAGGAGCTGCAGGTTAAGTGTCCTAGCTAGGCTTCTTCTGCTGTCCCTGGATAACCTTGTACAAGTAATTCTGTTACTCTTTGTACAGGTTTTCCTTGGTATTATGATAATATCTGTTTCGTAAAGTGATGTTCTGATGCTCACTAAGGCAAAATGCTCACTAATAGCTTATGAAACTGATGCTATCATGCTCCAGCACCTCCAGCAGCAGGAAATGAATGGAGAGCAGTAATGTTAACTTTACAGAGGGGGCTGAGCTGCACACAGCAGGAGGATTGCTTCACCAGACCTCCTTCTGGGCAGTGTTTCCTTATTCAATAGACAGTGTAGGTGTGATCCTGACTGAAATTTAGGATTGTAGGAAAATGCTGCAATTTAGCTGCCATTTCTGGAATTTCTAATTTTTGTCCCATCAATGTAATTCATTTTGGCTAGTGAGTTTGTTGTGTGGTGTATACAACAGTCAGTGTATAAGGCATTGCTCCTCCATAAGGTCTAATAATTACTTTCTTATTCCCACCCTGCCCCCCTTTTTTAAATCCTCTCATGTTTAAAGGCATTCAATATCTGGGTTTTTATAGGTCTCTCCTTGAAGTTAGCTCAGTTCAGTTCAGTCTCTGCTCATTTGCAGGGGTAGGGGAATTGCTGATGACTTGGCCTGTGCAGAGTTGGTGTAACATCCCCTGTATTTGGAGCCAGAGACTGTAGGAGCTGAGGGATATGAACTTCCTAGCTCAGAGAACTGCTTTCCCATATTGGGTTTGCTTGCAGAATTGCACCTCCTCACACTGAGCCGTATTTATCCACATCTTGCCCTATGACGAGGGCATAGCAATTGCATGTATCTGCTTTAAAATGATCTTAATCTCTTGCTTGCCATACATAACCATTTTTATGTGTGTGTGGCCATCATGCTGTCAAATAGGATATTTGTTGAAGGTGAAGCTTTTGAGTGCCTGTATCTGTGATTTCTGCGTATGCATATTATGTGACTTAAATTCCCTCACATCAAAATGTAGTAATAAAACGGAGTGCAAAAAACTTGTGTGGGTTGAATATTGAGTATTAAAAACACCCTTGGTATTTAGAAATAACCCATGTCTGATAATGGCTGAGCCCAGTGTCAGCAACCTGCAGTTTGATTTGTAGGGTATTCACCTTGCTGCATCCTCATGTAGAGCTGTAATGTTTGTATAAGGAAAAAATAATTCCATTTGTATTGTATACACTGTAGTTCTGTCTCCTGACCTTTTTTCTTTTGTTAATGGTCTTTTAAATAAAACTGGTTTATGCAGGGAACAATGTTTCAGGATGAGCTGGATATATAAATGGAAATTTTTGCTAAGCATTACAGTATATAGATTCATGTAGAAAAGCATCTGCTTACTTTACCTGCTCCTGATGTGTATTTGATCATATCCTTTTTATTAGCTTTTTCAGTATTTCTCACCTGTTAGTTCTTTCTTTAGAAATGATGCAGCTGGAAAAGCATGCTACAATCCCTGCTATGTGATTAAAAGATTCACTATGTTTCAGTCAGAAAATTTTGATTGCTGACAGTACAGAAAGAACCCAGCTTGACTCTAAAATCCCATACAAAAATATCTTTTAACATGTCAGCAGGGCACAGTTTTTGTGTCAGACATTAACTGAGAGGTATTGAATATGCAACATGCCAAATGTTGGCTTTTTAGAATGACTTTTCAGAGTTGAACACTTTAATAAAGCATAGAAATATATCCCATGTTAGAGAAATTATTAAACTCTCTTGCTTCTGATTTATCTGTGCCCTGTAGCCACAGCATCTTGGGTTATAACCTATCAGCTCTTATACACCAAATAAGTGTGGACACCCTGAGACTTTGAAGGGTAGCTGCAAAGCAGGCAGTCATACTTTCTCCTTTAACTCAGGCGTTCTCACAGTTGTGAGCTGCTGTGCTGATGAAAAATGCTGTCTTAAAAATCAGATCCAAACCCAAGGTCTTGAATACTTACGGTCAATAAAAATGCAGAGGCATTTTTGCCAAACACAGGAAATGTTACTTCAGGGTTATCCAGCTTCCATGTTTGAGTCATTACCTTCCTTCTGAATCTGTGCTGTTAAGAGACAGCATTTTTTTGGTTCTTTTTCTAAACTGTTCATTAATACTGCAGGACTTTGTGGAGAAATACACTCTATGGTAACCAAGGAATTTCAATGAGGGGTGATTGGGAACACATGTGGTATGAACAAAACGTGTTGTATGTCCATAAGGTATAATTAGTAATAAACAGAAGTGCTCTACTGAGCAAATTCCAACTGCAAAGAAAAAAACATACTTGCTCACTTTGCATGTGGGGCAAATCCCTCACGTGCCTGAAGCTCTACTGCATACTGAGCAGGAATGTGGTAAACTCACAATGTAACGGATTACCTTGTTAGGATTATGATTAGTGTGGGTTTAGGAACTTATCCCATTAAAAGTGAATTATGCACTGCTTTATTTGTTTCAAATTTAGTTCTTTCTCTTCAGAGTGAACTACTCTAATTTGATTTTATGTCTGACTGAGCAGAATTTTATTCAGCTGCACGTCTAGAATGCATAACAGTGGGAATATTCACATTACATGTCAGTTACCTCCGTTGTCAGTCATCTCAGAAGATTGTTCATAACTGTAAAAGAGATGTGCAACCAACATTATTTGTGAAGGGAGGCAAAGGCAAACGTGTTTCATTTAAGCCTTGCACGTAGTAGCAAAAGTACTGTTTTTCTGTACGTATATATTTTTAATCACCATTGTTTTAAGTTGTCAGCATTCAGTGTGCAGGACCAGGCAGTCAGGATGTGATGCTCCCAGACTGTTAGCATCTTGAGCTCATAGTTTCAAAGAGTGCAAGGGCAAAAGGCATGATTAGCTCATATATCTGACTCAGAGATTACAGCGAGATAGCACCCACATGTCCTTTGTATTGAGCCAAGTTTTGAGTGAGATTTCAGTCCCCCCAAAGAGCTGATGATCTCACTGACAGAGAGTAGGAGGAGTAGAGGGGGTGCTGCCGTCTCCAGTATTTATCAATAGAGTTTCATTTTGGGTTTTGTGTGATACACAGAGGAGAAAGCAAAAGAGACTTTCTCTGCGACCTTGGGCAGGTTACTTAGCTTTTGCACAGCAAGCAAAAAGGGAATAAAATAATTTCCACTCTTACAGTGGTGTGTGAATGAATATATTAGAGACATCAGTCACTTCAGTAGTAACAATAGCTAGCTAAACACTCAAAATAGGCAAATGTTTTATGGCATTTGTGCTAACTTGGTAGTAGAGCTGTTCTGTCCAGTTTGAGG
>JANHGB010017505.1:0-46282 GCA_026283785.1 Coracopsis vasa | reverse complement strand
GTTTGAGGTGCTTGTTGCTATAGTGTCTGAACGTATAGATAACCATCTTTATTTCTCAGAGCTGGTACTATAGTTTCATAAAGAAATCTGCTTTAGAACAGTGTGCTACCATGTGGGTTTATGCAGGCTGGCAGATACTGGAATCAAAGTTTTCTCCCAACTAACACAGAAGCATTGGGATTTGCTTCCATGTATTTGTTATTACAAAAAATCTGGCCATTTATTATTTAAAAATACTTTTTTTTTTTTCAATCTTGTTTCGTTTTTCTCAGCCCAGTTCATGAGAGCCTTGTCCTTCTGAAAGTAATTTCTTTCCCTAGCTTGGCAGTTTCATGAAGCATGCTTCTGCTAGGTTTTTCATTGCTCTCACAGTGCTCATGTAGCTTCCATTATACAGCATGTAATACAAAAAAATGTGCTCAAATGCCGAGTAAGAGAGTTCTGTCATCACGTCCTGCTAGGGAAAATAGGAGAATATTCTCCTGTTACCTGCTTTTATTTTGGTATTCTTAAGGCCCTGTTCAGTTTTAATTTGGGTTTTACCTGTACGTCTTCAAGATAGTTGAGATTTACTTTACGCTCTCAAATGTGGCATTTATATGTTTTTAGTGCTGAGTACAGACTCTGCTTGGATTTGACAGTTTAACCTACTTACATGTTGCATGTAGGGTAGATAGTCTGAGTTGGGGAATTTTTTTCTTGTGGCAGAATTGTCTATTTTCATAAAAATAACTGGAATTCACTTCAGGAAACTAATGACTGTAGAATCCCTAAGAGTCTCTTTTGACCTGCCCATTATTGTTTCTCTGTCATGTTGCCTTTAGAGAGATTTTAGCAGAGGTAGTTTGGGAGAGTGCTTTGTACATACTGAAACTTACAGGTGAACTGTAAAATCCACTGCCAAAATACAATCCTTTCTTTACTGCTCCTTTATCATTTATATATAAAGTCAACCTTTTGAAGGGATTTTTCCATCCAAAAATGAAAAGGGAATATTTTTTTTTCCTGGCTTTTAATACTTCACTAGGACTTGGCTTTTTTCTCTCTCTGTTTCCTGGAGGATTTGACTTCCTCTGGAAGCACTGGATTAATGCCCTATCTTGCAGCTGAAGCTAGTGGTTCTCTCAGCCCTCAATTAAAGGGGTGAGTATATTGAGCCTGAGGCCTTTTCTATGCTTGGAAGTACCATTCCTACTCACAAAAAAGGCCATTTTTCTGATTTAGCTTATACCAGCTCTTGAATGGCAGAATATTTTCTTGCCAGTATAATTGCATCTAATTGTATAGCAAGTAGCTGGCATAGCCATGTCAGCACAAAGAAATTGCACCACTGAGAAAGCTAAGCTGGCAAGACTTCTAAACATTGATCAAATGGCTCCTGACATGGTGAAAAAAAGGCAGAAAAATTCTTTCCTGTCCTTATAAAAATCTGAGGGTTGTTACAGATCTTAAGGAAGAGGAAAAGAGGAAACAGTACCTGATGGAGTGTGGGTTTTGAGTTTATGATTCCATTTGTAAATTGGTGGCCAGAATTTCAAAGAATTTATATTGGAATATAGAAATAAGAAATACAGTAAGGACTCAGGCCTAACATTTACTTTTTGGCTTTCAACTGGGTATGAATCATAAAGAAAAAGTTTACTTCCCCTGTGCCATGCAGATTTAGGCACTGGTGTGTCAAAGGCATGCTGTAAGAACTGCCTTGATTTAGAATTGGACTGCAAAGAGATTCTCTGTTCTTTTTTCACATGAAAAACTAATGTATTTCCAGAAACTCTGGCTGTAACTAGTTCTATCTAGTGATGAACAAAAAATGTCTAATTATCAGCACAATATTTTGGTGCACGACAGTCTACTTAGTGCCAGTAAATTAATTCCAATCCAGTGCCTTGAATCTGATTTGAACTGGAGTCTCCAATGCAGTATGAAGTGACATAGGGAGGTACTTAATGCATTGATTCATCTTTCAGGAGTACTTTTTGAGGTTCTTTTCTTTTTGTGCTGCCCTTTAATTTTTCTTTTATTGTACTTGAAATGTTCATTGCCGAACTAGGGCTTTGACTGGGGACTTTGACTGTAGGTGGAAATGTTTTGTATTTTAGTGTTGGCATTAAGTTGAAGGATTAGTGTCATTTTGAGATCTTATGCCTGGCATGATGATTTCCTATGCAATTTTGTTCTGACACGGATATTATTTTTCTGATTAATTAAATTAATCCAATTATTGATTTCTTTTTAAACTGATTGCATATCCAGTAGGGTTCTCTGAGCAGGTTAGAACCACTCACACTGAGCAAATTGTGGGATCATTGTGTTAATTCTCAGTGCAATCCTGTGATGATGTGATAAGTAATCACATCTCATAAACAGGAAAGATATGATTCACCTGTGTGAAGGGTCTATTGAGGGTCTATATATCTGACTGGAAATTTCATGCACGCCTTAAGAATTCAATAGGAATTTGGGGGATGTTCAGTTCTTGCCCTAGCTCTCCTCAGAAAGGAGTTGATTTCTATTTCTGCATATTATAAATATGCTTCTTGGCGCATTAGTTTATTTTAGCCCTTCTAATCTCAGTTCATCTAGAATTAGAAGATGTTCTATGCTATAGAAGCTTTACAGCATGATAAACTGCTCTTAAAAACACGCTGACATTTACATTCTTTCCCTCCTCCCACATTTGATGCAATTCAACTGGAAGAGGATAAAGTCTTCTCAGGAAAATAGCCTTTTTAGGGTTTTTTGTTGTTTAAGGTATGTTTGTTTAAACAGGGTTCTGAAAAACCACATAGGAAAAGTACTGATCACTTTAATCAGGTTTAGTCGACTACTCCTTAGGGTAGGAAAATAATTTTCCATTGAAAGTGTTTCTGACACTGGAACGGGGAAGCAAAGCAGATTATTTAGCAATCAAACAAAATGTTTTTGGGAAAAAATTTCTTAGTGGAAGAGTTTAAATCTCAGTGAATCTCTGTGGAACTACATTGCCCTGAAACAAAACAGATTTCTCGTGTTAAGTGGTTCTGGACAGAAGCAAGGTGCAAATTTATTTGAGAAATTAGAAGAAAATAGATCAAACCAACTTTAGGGATCCTGCACCGCTATTAGCTGCTATAATGGTGTTTTAGTTAGAAATATTCAGATGCCATTTACAAAGATGAAGAAGTTGCAGGTGGAGTAAAAATCCCCTAGGGTTTGTAGGTGGCAAATGTAGATGAATGTTTAATCTGGTTTTGAAGTTTTTTGGGAGAATTGATATATTTACTTGAGTTTGAACCTGGAACTGATCTCTAGTTGGGTCATCAGATGCCATCCCTGTACATCATGCAAGGTTGATTTAGTGACACAAATACCATCCTTTATTGATGAATGTAATTTCCTTCATTCCAGTACAGGTACTCCTAGTTCATGAATTTTAGCATGCAAGATTGTTGTCTTGAAGTATACTCTGGTTTATGGTTGTGACTTTTCTTCCATGCCTCTAACCTGCTGCTGTTGTCTAGCCCTGGTGTTTCTGAAAAGCAAGGAGCAGATGTATTGGCTTATTCAGCATGGTGGTCCTGGGAGCTTGGGAGAGTGAGTTTCATCTCTGTGTACCTTCAAGGAGTTTTAGTGAACTTTGGCAAATTCATGTAGCAACTGTTTGTGTCCAGACCTCTTGTAGGATGAGAATAGGAGCACTGAAGCAGTACTTCAGCATAAGTACATTAAAGATTTAACTGCATTCAGATACTGACAGGAGGAGGCCACGTGAGTACCCAGGGTACATCAGGGTTATCTGCAATCTGCATCAGAAAAACAGGAACAGTGATCACCAAAGTATTTTATTCAAATGTGTTATATCTGGTTTGAGCCAAGAAATCCTGAGCATGGATACCTTGTGTCATTAGACTTAAAATGTTTTGTAAAATGACCCATTCCTAAGGTTCTTACTTGGTCAAAATTGCCTTTAGCCTCAATGATAATTTGCTGTAATAAAGCTAGAGTAAAAAGTTCAGGAATTGTTTCAGTAAATAACTGAAAGCAAACTTGTTTACTCCTCATTCCTGCATTCAGCATGTAGCTGGGAAGGAAATAAATCTGCCGTGCACCCCAGGGTAAAGTATATTAATCAACCAGTTATCTTGTTAAGGGAAAATAAATGACTCGCTGTGCTGACTGAATACATTGAAATGCACGAGCTTTGCAGTGCTGTTAGCAATCCGATACTGTCAGCCATCCAGAAGCTGCTAGAGAAGTTAAAATACTGGAGGAGTGCGACAGCAATGTAGCAGTACATTCGCAAGCCTGTATTACATAGTGTGGCCCAGAGCCAGCTGCAAATCCTTATTATTCAGGTGTACCCTTTGGCAGGCATTCTTCCACTGAGGCAAGGGTGTTCTGCTCTTCCCTCAGCAGCAAGATACGGACAATCTACAGCAGCCCTTTCAGTGATGGATTGTTATTTTGTATGATAGTTGCAACTTCAACAACAAAACCCAACAACAACAAAAAGACATTCCACAGGGATATTCCACAGACCAGATTTGATCTATTTTGGATAATTTATTTTTATTCTTATAAGAGTGTGAATGGTGCCCTTATTGAGAAAACACGTGCAGAAAGATGCAGCAGGTTAAGGCTGTTTTAGGGCAGTTAGAGGGAGGCAGTTAGAGTCACTGTGTTGTTCTTTGCTGTGTTTTAAAAGGTAGCTTAAAATTGGACACATGAGGACACAAACATGCATAGGAAGAACTCTGTTCCTCCATTTTTCACTCTGAGACAACTAGACACACAAGCTGCCGAGTGCAGAGGAGCCAAGCACTGGGGGGACTCTCTGCCGGTTGCTCTGCATCCTCTAAGCTCAAGTCTTCCTGTGCCTGTCTTAGTAGATATAGCTGTAATCTTAAACAGGGGATGGCACACTTCAGCACAGCAGTTGTCTTTACATTAGGATTCACTCTCTTTCCCCTTCCTTTAGTCCTGTTTCTGTTTCTTTGAATTTTAAGAAACAGGCAAGGGGAGCTGAAACAGAACTCCTCAAAGGATAGCAGAGGGTCAGCTCTAATTATGGTGAGTCTGAATGAAGCCGTATGTTAAAACATTCATGATTTCAGAATTGCCATATGTGTTTCTTAGATATACTGTTATTTCTTAATAGGTTTCAAAATATGACAGCAGACCGCTCTTTCTTCCCTGAGGTACTTGGCATACGCAGGCAAACTCTACTATCGTGTCAGAAAGATGTATGTAGGCTTTACTGCCTTGTAAGGTGTTTGTAGATTTAAGTGGTGGCTTGACTTTGAGACAGCTGTTCAGAGGTAGCAATTCCAGAACATGAAAGGACTTGAAGCTAAGTGCTCTCATCTTTCAGGGAAATCTAAAGATCTGAGTCAAGCAGGTGATTAAAGTGATGTAGGTGCCTAACTTAAAGATAGGTATTTCTAGAAGCAGCTCTGCAGTTACTCTGACCCTTCGAGGTCATCTGTCAGATCAGTCAGAAGTGAGAGCAGTAGCTGGGTCTGCTGGGAATCCCTAACACAGTCCTCCACCTGCAGGAGCAGCTAATCATTAATAGCAGAGCTGTGATAATTCTCATTTGATTCATCTGATAGTTTTAAAATCTAAATGGTTATTGAATAGCTAAAATGCATGCTGTTACACTGATGTTAAAATACATAGATTTTAAGTCAAATAGTCTACATTTGGCTTGAAACCCTGTATGTAGTAATTATTAGCCAGTAAAAGGTTCCCTGCTGTTTGCTTTGTAGACTTATTTATTTAGAATATTTAGATTCCTTGTTGATAAGACTCGTATCAGCCTCTGAATCTCCTCCAGGACACGTTAAGACAAGCTGCTAGTAGAATGTGAAACAAAGGTTTATTTAGAGCTCTCTTCAGCCCAACTGTCAAGCTGGAGGCAGAGTGGAAATAGATGGAATATTTACATCAATCCATGCCCTGTCAAGGGTAATTCTCACCTTCAAGGAAAAGCTCACTTTTGTGTTTATATAAGTGCATGTGTGTTTCTGTTCACACACACAGAAGAGCAGGGGATAATTAATTGTTCATCTTCTGCAATGTAAAGTATAAAAGCTGTGACTAAATGAGCTACTCTGGTTAATGATTTTATAAACTCGTGTGCTATCAGTAGTAAAAAGGGAATTGCAGCTGTTATGTCAGCAAGAGGCATCCATGCCTTTTTCTTCTGGTAGATTTTTATCCTTGTGTGTCAGAGTTCAGAAGCTGAAGGAGGGCAGGATATGTAACCTATTTGTTTTTCCTTTGGAGAAAAAAGCACAAATGTTTCTCTGCACAATACCTAGCAATAATAAAAAAAAATAATAATAAATTGCAATTGCACTTTAGCTGGAAATGTTTGTACTTTGTTGTTCCTGGAAGACGGTAATAATGCAGCATTCAGCTCTTGTTGTTACAAAAAAGAGTCAAGGGTGAAGACCTTAAAAGATGCTCTAAGGTGTTTTTTCCTCTCTCATTAAGTTGTTTTGAAAATGCCAGTCAATTTGGTGCAGTCTGCACTGTGCCAAAGGAAATGGATTTACTCTTGAGGAGCATTAATATCAAATGGAGGGATATGTCGTTAGACAGGTTTAATTTAACTCCATCTACATTGGTGCAAATTTCACCAAAGATGGGGAGATTATCCCAGCCTGTCCTCCAAATTGGTAGCAGCGTATTAACAAGAAAACACAAAGTGTCTCATGCATTGTTAGTGTTGACACATTGTGAGAGGGCTTCAGTGCTCTGATTCAAACCTGAATTAATTTCCCCAATAAAAATATCACATTGGACAGTTAAAGGAGGGTCTAGACGATGATGAAATGTAAGATGTTCTAGGGAACTGCATGCTTGCAAAGGTGTTTGCTGATGGATATGGAATAGACAAGAAAGAGCAGAAGCTTTTGAAAAGTCTTTATTGAGAAAGTTTATCCTGCACATTTCTCATAGTGCTGGAGGCAACAGTCTTCTATTGATATAAAATTCATGAAGGTTACCATATGCTAATTTTTTCCTCATAAAACTTTTAATTATAGATGTCCTGGGACAACAGGTATACACATACACACAAATAAACATGCAGCTTATACAGGTAAAATGACTATGACTTGATGTGTATGTCTATTGATGTATTTAAGCCATATTTCAGTGTCCTGTTTAACACTTCTGAAAAGGGATCACAACCCCTTAAGGATGCTCTGCTGCTGCATGGCATCGTAAACAAAATGGCTCTGGAGTTCAGCTTAGTGATGACATTTTGGTTATAATGTCAATAAACAGGAAACCCTCCTGTGGCACATTGACTGACTTTGCCTCATCAAACCAGGAGAAACTGTAGTCTGCTTGCATGGTTACGATGTTGCTTTCTCCACCTTACTAATTAAAATAAGGATTTTTAGCCAGGTTAAATATGCTGGGGTTTGGAGCCCTACGCTACATTGCTCAGTTTTGCTTTACATCTTTACCTTGTTGGGTTTTTTCTTTAGCTCAATTGCCGGAGACAGGCACTAACATAAATGAAATTTACTCTGAGTCAGAGGCTTTGGGATTTTTTTGTGTGTGTGTGCTCTTAGTAATATGTGTGATAGAAAGCTTTTGGTGCACAGTAGGATTTTTGTGGGTCTGGTGAAGAAGGCTGCTGATGTGCTGCTATGCCAGGTAAATTTGTTGAATTATCTACTTGGAAAGACAAGTTGATAAAAATGAGGAAGCTGGGACTTCGTGGCCTGTTTCTGCTGTGAATACATCTTCATTAAATGTACAGTCATTCATCGTCTCCGGCTCAGCATGATACCCTGGCCTAACTAACAAGATGGGTCATTTCAGGAGTTCCCTGGTGTTGTGGCGAGAGATGACACAAAATGGAGTCACATCTTTAGAGCTAATACCAGGTGCACTGGTCTGTCCCAGCACTGGTGACTGCTTCCCACTCCTTGTCAAAGCAGTGAAATGCTTTGGTGTCACTTTGAGAATGTGTCTAATGGTGCTGATGGTCGCTCTGACAGGGAAAACTGAGCAAAATAGGCTGTGCTGGTTGGCAACAATAGCTTCTTTTGAAGCACGATTATGCCGGCAAAAGTGAACCTTCTCGCTGTAGACTGAGCCAACTTGCGACCACCGAATCCTGAAGAATTGATTGAAATTTGCCAAACCCCAGCCAGTCACCTACAGAAGAAAATTGTTTTTCTCAGTTGGCTGTAGAGCATGCAGACTGGGAGAACTCCAGATGCCGGCTGAGACAGCAGCTACGTAAATTTAGAGGAAAGCACCACTCACCCCCACCTTCCCCTGAATTAATGGCTGAGAGGCTTAGGGATGCAGAGACTTATTGTCATGGCCAAGCCTAAAGGCAGATGTGTGGGCTCCTTGGAGCTCCCCTGGAAAACAAATCTAAGGCAAAAAGGGCTGTTCTAAAAATAATGTGGAGTTTTGTTCACACAATTTTTACAGCAGGTATTCACAGAGGTGCTGAAATTCTCTTTGGTATGCCTGAAAGTTGACTGTAACCCTCAATCTGAGTCTCCCAGTGTGCCCTGCATACACAAGATGAATGTGCTCTCATCTCTCCACCATTGGCTTGTCTTAGTTTCTATGTCATAAACCAATGAAGCTGGTTGACATTATGGATTTGGTGCTGCAATCAAATACCTCCTGAATTCCATGGGAATTTCGCAATGGAAAAGATCACATAAAAAGCTTTGGTGCTGGCCTAGACCTGATCTGAAGACATGTACATTACTCTTACTGGTGAAGGCTTAACAGCATTGAGTTATGGAGAGATCTGATGGATCTTCCTTCACCTCCTCAGGAAGAGTAGTGCCTCACAGCACATTTATGACTTTTAAGTTCTATTCATCTCAAGAACATGTAACTCTATCAAGATGTTTGTTGTGGTTGCATCCAGGCATGAGGATGGAGGGGAGTGTGAGGGAAGGCAGTTGGGGTCAAGCCAAAGAAAACAATCTTACACATGCTGTAATGGATTGACTTATTCTTACCCAATGGGTGTAGGATTTCAGGTAGCTTTTTCTCCAACATTATCTGTGCAGCCACCAACAGAAATAAAAGTTTACTGACTTCTACTTTGGACAAAATAGTGTTAACTGACTTACAATAGGCATCAAACAGATCAGCTTATCCTCTTTAAATTAGTGTAACACTGCTGATTATCACTGCTGACTTATGATTTTCTTGTCAGTGTTAGGATGCCTTCTCTTGTCTGGCCCCATTAGGTTCTCAGACATTTAAAGGAATGTACAGGTATTTTACTTGTTCCCCCAAAATCCCCCCAAAACATAGCTCCATCTTCTGGAGGTATTATGCTCTACAGCTGAAAGATACTTTGAATACAACTCACCAGTCAGTAAACCCTACTGGTCTTTCAGCATGTTCTGTGCGGGTAGCTGGCTATTTGTAAGGTATCCCTGTGTAATACACATTGCACAGCTTGTCTGTCTCTTTAATATAGGTAGAAGCTAAAATTTTGCTTTATTAATTTGTGCTGATTTCCCCCCCTGGGCATTTCTGGTTTCTTATGTATAGAGATAAAAGTAGCTGCTATAAGCAATGCATTTTTGGTAGGAGTTCCAAATGTACCTAGTGACTGACTTAGATACACTTGTCATTGCGGGTTTTAAATTAATTTAAATCAGTTGATTTTTTTAAATTATTTTTCTCATCCTGGGGTAAAATGTCAGAAATTATAGAAATGCCAACCTGTGAATGCAAACTTCTGCTGATGAGGAGAGAAGTAGCCAGGTTTTTCTTTTAATGTTTTGCTGACATATGGTGCTTCTAATCCAGTGACAAATTAATTGACTGGATGTAAAAGAGATGGACAGCGCTTAGCAAGGAAGGACAGGATATGCATTATAAGACAGCTGGTTCTGCCTCTGTTGGATTATGAAGACAATATACATCGGACAGCTAACGAGTCTCTGTTGCTGTCCGAGAATAAGATAGATTCTCCTTATAATAGAATTGCACACTTTGTCTCTAAATGAGGTTATTATACACACCATTGCACAATGTTTGAAGAGCTTGGTTGGCCCTCGTAGAGGTTTAGGAGAGAAATAAATTGGAAAACAATTGCACATAAGACCTTCAATCCATCAACTGCTCCATATTTATCCAAATTACCATTACACTCTTCCAAAATACAAATCTGTGATACATTCAGGGGTGGAATGTTAATATTGACTGGCCAGATTTTGACAGGGCCTATTTTTCTTTTGCTGTTGTTTTTAACTTGCAGTATAATCTTGTTTTCCTCAGAAAGAAGAGGTGGTAGTGGAAACCACTTGTAGTGACGTAACAGCTCTCTACTGAGAATGAATTCTAACTTTTTACCACTATGTAAACTTCAGTCCGGGTCTCAGGAGGTTTTGATTTTTCCAAAGAAAACCTGTGAGCAACTCACTTATAAGGAACTTTTCCTCAGTAGTATTCAGAGTTTAAGGGCAATGCTTGCAAAGGTAATTTATGAATTGAAGTGCTTCCATTTTTGGGTCCCAGCTTGTGACCATTATAATGCGTGGTTTTCAGAACATGCTGAGGTCTAAAACCTTTGGGCTCCTTATGGTCTTGAAGACTGGACCCTTAGAATTTTACATCTTCAAGTAACAAGACACTTCTGAAAAACCTGACTCGACCACTGAGCAAGGCCACGTGTAGCAGCTCCAGGTGATGTGGTGGCACCTTTTCCCACATTCCCCATGAAAGAATTCTGTGGTAAGAGTTATAGACAGAGCTTATAAAAAAGACAGCAAAATGGTGTTTTGTCAGAGCCAGGGTAAATAATCACCTGTCCTACCTCCCACTTGCCGTTTTTGTCTGCTTCAGTTAAATTGTTTGTCTGCAAGTCTGACTTCCAGTCAAATAATCCTCCTTTTTAATTCCAGCTCTCCAGGTACCAGACAAGGATGGGATTTTGCTAAATAATGTTAAATAATAATAAAAATCTTAGTCTGACAGGGCAGATACTGAACATCTTGTAGTGTGCAAAGCTATGAAGGTGATTTTGCTCAGAGCTTTGTTCCTCAGGCTAAAACCAAGTACATACTCAAAACACAGTTGAGGCAGCATTTCAGTACAGAGAGCTATAAGTGGGTCCATGGTGTGGTTTCTGTTTAGGCACGGCTATATCCAATTCCTACAAGCATACTGTTCCAACGTGAAGGAAGAGGAGACACGTGACAAAGAAAAATTACTTGGTGGTAATTGTGTTAGTCATAGTTGTTGCTGTTTATACTTTCTTTCCCTTTCCCAGAACTCCTGCAGTTAAAATGAAAGGTGTTATATATATATGTGTATGTGTGTGCGCGTGTGTGTACACGTGCTTTGCAGGATTTCCTTTGGAAGAAGTTATTCTTTTGTACAGTCTTTCCCTGACATTTCTATAGCTTGATTACATCCTGTTTGGTGAAGCTATGATCTTTAATGTAAGGCAATGTGGCTCGTAAGAATAGAGATTGCAATACGCACAGTTACTAGTAATTAATTTTCCATCCCTGGATACTTTTCCAGTGACTGTTTTATATTCTCTGTGGCAGAGAGTGCTCACTGATGACAGTGTTTAAGAGTATTTCATTTGTGGCTCAAAGTAGTTGGATGTTTCTCTTAATGAGCTCTCCCACTGCTATCACAACAACTTTAAATACCTTATGGCTAGTGAGAAAGACTGACAAACAGGCAGATTTGTTTCTGCAGATGTCTTCTTAAGTTGCATTTTTCAGTGAGGTTTATTTCATCATAGGTTGTGCTGATTCTATAGTAATTTTATAAGACCTTTCCCTCTTCCCTTTGTCTTAGGAAAAGGAGAAACTGTATGTGGAATTGAAGCACATCTTGGCCCGGCAGCCTGGGCCTGAAGCTGCAGAACAGTTGCAACTCTACAGGCGCACTCTCCGAGAGAAGACTAAGCAGCTGAAAGTAAGAGATGCCCTCTGTCTCTGGTTGGGGGGCTGCCAGGAGTGCAGAAAGACTTCACCACTGATCCTGGGGAGAGAAAGGCCCCAGGAAGGTTTTTGATGAAGTGTGCATGCCTTAGTGTATTTGATCAGGAGAATAAGGTTAATGCTGCATCTCCCCAGGGGAAAACCAATAGCAGTAGAGGAAATTTTTTTCACATTATGCTAGTTTGTTTCATTAAAATAGAGGAAAAGTCCTATTAGAATATGAGTGTGCAGCGCAATTCTGTAAATGCTTTTTGAGCATGGGCATTCTGGGACACTAGCAGGTTTCCATTAAGCTTATTCTCCTTCCCTTTTCTTAAACTTTTAAGATCTTTAATAAGCAAATCAAAGCCATTTTGGTTTCCTTTTAACAAATTAGTGGGAATATATTTGGAATCCAGTCGTTAATTCTTGTTATTTCTCTTGCAATATGCATATGCATATTAGGCTCGCAACTTTTAAAGGGATGACGGGAGTAACCTATCCTAACCCTTTGTCATTAGAAGGGAGGATTTCCTGCTGAAGGAATCTTGTGGAAAACTTTGAAAGCATGATATTAAAAAGTGATTTTTTGATAGAATAAGCTGATCTTCCCTTGTTCCTGCCTGCATGAAAGATCAGTCTCCCCAGGAGTTCATCTACTTCTACTGCTCCTCTCTTTGTTGAAGTCATCATCTCCCGTTCACTGCATCATAATCACGTCTATACTAACCATGAGGAAAAAAATGCAGGAGCAGATGGGCCCTTAGGAAACAAAGAGGCTGTTATGTAAATCTTAGCTTTCCACGGAGAAGAAAAACAATGTAGAAAATGTAAAATAGAAGCCAAAATTTTGCTAAGCTAAATGTGATTTCAAGTTTTCCATACGGTTCCCATTTGTCCTTAATGCAGTCAATTGCTACTGTGTATTTCAGGCATGATATGCTCTAGTGTACTGGCATGCATGCCATTTTGTAGTGCCAGGTCAAGCTATTCTCCTCCTTAAAGAAGGAAAACACACTATACGTGTTCCTACTTTGTTTAAAGTTTACTGATTCATATGAAAGTGGCATTGTCTTCATATTTGCACTACCTAGTGCTACTTTGCCTGTGTGGATTGAATTACTTCACATAACAAAGTGGAACCTGTGTTGAAACCAATTATTATTATTATTAAATAAATCCTTGCTTTATTTTTAAGATCTTCAGTTGAGGTTTTCACCCACATTTGTATGCCAGAACATTAAAAGCTAATGTATGTATTAATACCATACCCCTAATGTTTGGAGCATATTTTACATGTTTTATTGTTGTTAAATGGCATAGGCTTAATTTTGTAAATTGTCCTTAGGTGAGAAGAGGTGATCAAATGAAATAACATGATAGAAAATGAGATGTGGTACAGAACGGTGATTTCTTATATTGTCCAATGTGAAAGGAAAAAGTGCTTGCAAAAGTACTAACTTATGTGTAAATGAAACTAACAGCTCCTGTTCCTGCTTTTTGCCTTTTGTTTGTTAGGTTCTGTCCTCAGAATTGAATATGTATGAATCAGAGAACCAGGAATACAAACATGAAATTGAAAGACTTGGCATCGAGCTTATGAATGTGAAAAAGAAATACCTGGCTCAGAAACGCAAGGAACAACAGGCCAAGTATGGGAAAATAACAGTTTTGTCTGCACAACTTTTGCATAAACTAGATTTTTATTTAGATCCTGCTTTACCCTTCTGATTGGAACATGGCCAAATTTGACTGAGGTGATATAATGTTGTTGCCTAGTTTCCCTGAGCGTTATCCTTCATATTACTTCAGTCTGGTCTAGATTTATCATGATCTATGGCCTAGACAAGAGCATCCAGGAGAGATGTTGCTGACCTGTTCTGCAGTGCAGTTAAATTATTCATACCAATGGTGCCCAGAGGACACAGATTAGTGTCTGGTCTCCAATGTTGAATCACAGAATTGTAGAACAGTTTGGGTTGGAAGGGACTTTTAAAGGTCATCTTTAACTGAGTCTCCCCTACAATAAGCCAGGATATCTTCAACTGGACCAGGTTGCTCAGAGCCCCATCTAGCCCGACCTTGAATGTTTCCAGGGATGGGGCATCTACCACCTCTCTGGGCAACCTGTTCCAGTATTTTACTATCCTCATTGTAAAACATTTCTTTCTTATAGTTTACTCTAAACCTACCCTCTTTTAGTTTAAAACCGTTACCCCTTGTCCAATAGCAGCAGACTCTGCTAAAAAGTTTGTCCCCATCTTTCTTGTAAGCCCCCTTTAAGTACTGAAAGGCTGCAATAAGATCTCCCCAGAGCCTTCTCTTCTCCAGGCTGAACAACCCCAAATCTCTCAGCCTGTCTTCATAGGAGAGATGTTCCATCCCTCTGATCATATTTGTGGCCATTTTCTGGACCCGCTCCAACAGGTCCATGCCTGCCCTGTGCTGAGGACTCCAGAGCTGGACACAGTACTCCAGGAGGGGTCTCGGGAGAGCAGAGTAGAGGGGCAGAATCACCTCCCTAGACCTGCTGGTCACGCTTATTTTGATGGAGCCCAGAGTACGGTTGGCTTCCTGGGCTGTGAGCATACATTGCCAGCTCACGTCCAGCTCATGTCCAGCTCATGTCCAGCTTTTCATTCACCAGTACCGTCAAGTCCTTCCCCTCAGGGCTGCTCTTAATCCCTTCATCCTGCAGTCTGTATTGATACTGGGGATTGCCTTGACCCATGTGCAGGATCTTGTACTTGGCCTTATTCAACCTCATGAGATTCACATGGGCTTACTTCTTGAGCTTGTCCAGGTCCCTCTGGATAGCATCCCATCCCTCAGGTGTGTCAACCATACCACTCATCTTGGTGTTGTCTGCAGACTTGCTGAGGACACACTTGATCCCACTATGTCATTGATGAAGATATTAAATACTACCAGTCCCAATACAAACTCTGGAGGGACACCACTCATCACTGATCTCCATCTGGACATTAAGCCATTGACCACTACCCTCTGGATGCGACCATCTAACCAATTCATCACCCACCAAACAGACCACTTATCAAATCCATTCTCTTCAATTTAGGGAAGATGTTCTGGGGGACCATGTCAAATGCCTTACAGAAGTCCAGATAGATGGCATCCATAGTTTTTCTCTTGTTCACTGACGTAGTCACTCCATTGTACAAGGCCACTAGGTTGGTCAGGCTAGATTTGCCCTTGGTGAAGCCATGCTGGCTGTCTCGAATCACCTCCCTGTCCTCCATGTGCTTTAGCATAGCTTCTAGAAGGATCTGTTCCAAGATCTTCCCCGGCACAGAGGTGAGGCTGACAGGTCGGTGGTTCCCAGGATCATCCTTTCTACCCTTTCTAAAAATGGCTGCAATGTTTCCCTTTTGGCAGTCACCGGGGACTTCACCTGACTGCCATAACCTTACAAATATCAGGAGAGATCCCCAAGCATTATGAGGACCTCAGTGAACTTTACAAGTTATAATGGAACAGCATCTGATGTGGGGGACAACCTTTCTTCGAATGGCAACTACATAATCCTGGTGTAAGAACAATGTCATTGTTGTTTCCAAAATGTAGTAGTTGTGACTGATGACCATCCCATACTGATGGCAGATATGATTGCTGATGGTTACAGGGAAAAGCATTCCCCATCTGCTTCTTTTTCCCTTCCTACATCCAGATGGAGGAAATTGAGCAATTCTCAGTCTGGTTTTGTCAGATGTCTTACCCTTTTGATGGTAGAGCCTAAGAACTGTCCTATAAGTAGCTGTTGTCTCTCCTTAACCAGTCGCAATTTGATGGCACTTCTCTGCTACTCTCAGTCCACATCTGAGCATTCAGCTGCTTCTCTTGATTAAAAGCAAATAACTAGGATCTTAGTTGCCCAATTTCTGGTACATTAAAGTGACCTAATTTGTACAGTCTGAGAGATGAGACTATTCTCATAACGAATCCCCAAGCTGGGACACCAAAACTGTTTGTGACTTCTGAAAATGGTGTGATTGAGCTTTACTTTTAAAGAGTTTCTTAATTAGATTTCTGCAGTTACATGACATGATCTGTTACCAAGCTTTTCTGTGTATGCTTTTTGTCTTTCCACCCCTTTCCATCCTCAGCCTGTGCTTTCCTCACACACAAAAGCCGACAGTTCTCTATGTTGCTGAATATAATTCAAAGCTGCCTGTATCTATTTTTCCTTAATCATATTCCAGCCAGCAAACAATTTTGATGACTAAATTAGCAAAATTGTCAGTGATAAACAGTGACTTGTGTCTATCTGAAAATTGCATAATGTTACCTTAATGTTTGGAATTAGCAAGAATTGTGCAGTGCTAATGGCTTTCCTGGAGCTTTAGGATCAATATGTGAGGCTACCATAATGCCTGATAGTCCATTTCCAGCAGCTAAGTATCCTCTTCACAATAGTTTTAATGTTTCCATTTAGGACTCTGGCATCATGTTTCTTTCTGTTCATCAGATGAGAAGAAATTCACCCATGTTGTGTTGTTACATTGTACCTAGAATTGATTCCTGTCATAACTGTGGAAAAATCCCAATAACTGCTAAGGGCATAACTGCTTCAAAGTAAAACAAGAATATTGTGTGAGGTGATGGTGACTGAACTTGGGTCTGTTAATCATGCACAGTGAATGGAATTTTGTGGTGTTGGTCAATTAGCACTGAAATCATAACACTGTTTGTAGGTTCAGGATAAATATCTGCCATTAGTGCAGCTTGTTGTTCTTGTGGGCAGGCATGGCTGTAGACTGATGAGCATGGTGTCTTTGTGACGTGTGTGTTTTGAATGTACGTTCTGTGAGTGGTGCTTCCAAAGGATGATAGCACCTCACTGTTCCCATATCAAGCTCAGAAGCTACCAGCACTGTGCTGACTTGCCCTGACTTGCACTTCTCTTGTCTTTGTGGCAGCCATAGTCAGGTGCTGGGCTTTGGTCTCCTCTCTGTCCCTCACTGTGTTGTTCTCCAGTCAAACCTGTTGGACTACATCCTGCTTTGAAGGATATGCACACCCCAAGGCATAACTGAGCATATCAGTCCTGGGTAACTGCAGCTTCTCTAATCTCCAGGCTGCATTTTGTGTTGCCCAGCAACAGTGCAAAGGAAACAACCTTGTTGTGCAGCCTTCCTTCTCCAAACTGCCAGTTGTGCATGACATGTCCTTTGCTTTCTGCGATACAGAGCACCTGTTGTGCAGCCAGATCCTTCCCCAAGGAGTGCTTCATCCCTGACATACAGCCATTCCATTCCACATTGTACCTGGCTTACGCTGGGCTGGACAGGCACTGCTTGGGGTGTACATGCTGGCCAAAGAGCCAGGGCCGTACGATTCCTACAGTCTCAGGTTGCTCTAAATCCCAGCTGACACAAACCCACTGACTTGATTTCTATCATGCTGGCTAATGTTAACATCGTGTCTGAAATAAATGTGCCTGGTTTTGCTAATAAAAAGAGGATCCTGTCAGGACAATAGCATTAATAGCATTATTGACTACCCTGGTATGTAAGAGAATTAATGCTCTCAGATAACCTCACACAAAGGTATCATCAAAGGCTTTTATTGATTTGCACAAGACAGTTCTGGTTTGTGATTTAAAGTCTTGATACTGACCAACTGCAGCTTTCCATGGGATGCTGAAGGAATATAAAGAGTGACAACAGGAATTTAGCTTTGTTTTGTGTTCAAGCTGAAAATCCAATGTTTAAGATTTTGGTTGTGAATTTGAAATCCTATTTTTCTGCTCTCTGATTGTGAATGTAGTATTTCCCAGGTGTCTTAGGCTTTCTTTCTCTTACTCTTCACATTCTTTCCTTCTGCTTCTTGCACCCTTTTTGCTTCACTATTTATCCTATTTACTTCTAACACCAGGGTTCCAGTTCGATGTTGATAAGGACTGGTGAGAAAATATAGAGCTTAAATCCATACCATAGACCTGATCCTGCAGTCCTATATAAGTAAATAACTGCACTGAGGGATGTCAGTAGTAACTCAGAGTTTTTGCACGTGGCTGCTTGCACATTAATTCTGCATAATATATTACAGTAGTCAGCTGCGTAGAATTTTCCATACAAATGAGCACATCTGTTGGCTGTCTCCATGGGAAGGAATGACATGGACTCTGGATCATTTTATCTTCCCAAAGTTGGAAGTGCAATAGTGAGATAGGATGAGCCATCCAAACATAGCATGTTAGATTTTAGAGCTGTCAGCTGGCACATCCATTAGTGCCACAGTGATACAATTAAAACTAGTTATAAATGGTTGTCATGGTTAAGTTCAACTGTGCCATCTTTTGCCTATTCTCCCACCTCCATATGGGTTAAATTTGGAAAAGGAAGCATGACTAGTCATCCTACAGTGTTTCTCTGAACTTCCTCCTCTCCTGACACAGTTATTTAGGGACAAAGAGAAAAGTATTAATTCCAGAAAGTGTTTTCTTTTCCCTTACTGGGCACTGAGAAAGGGTACTGATGTGACAAGGCTACATTTTGCCAAAGCGTGGTTGCACTCACACTTATGTCTCGGTCTCAAAGACCAAAATAAAAGTAGTGGCACCAACCTTCTTTGTAAAGCCTTGAGGCCTCTGCTGTTTAGATAAACTAGGACTTCATAAAACTTCATTTGGTTAATTTTAAGTATCTCAAGACCTTTCTCTGAAACCTCCAGGTATATCACAGTAAATGTGAACCAATGCCCTTCCTATTTGTTCTTCTGTGTTTACATCCCCAATTTCATAACAGTGAAAAAATCTCATAAGAGTGTTCCCTCCTTCTAAGGCCATTTAACCACCCCTGGATCCTCTGATGGAGAAAATTCCTGGGGCTATCAGTGCACCCACAGCATGTTGTTAGTTTCCTGCCAATGTCACAGGCAGGGTAATTATCACTAGAACTCTGTTAAAATATGAAGACAGACAACACTATTTATTCATTAAAATTCAACAAAGAAAAAGTATCTCCCCATTGTGCCTTTGATGAATGTAACTGTTTGTTTGAAAACAAGCATATACTTGCTAGAATGGGATGGTGATTAGGAATCTGAAGTCACCGAGCTCATGTACAAACTTGCTCTAATGAGGTGCTCTGACCATTTTGGGAAGTAGCAGGAAAAGAGCTCATTTATTTCTAATTTCTAGTAGTTCCAAAAAGCATCAGTAAGCTTGTAATTAGATCCAAACAGACACCTTGTCTTGGCAGTTTAGCCCAACAGGCTTTAATCAACAATTTTTTAATGATCTCCTGATATGTGATGGCATGAAAAAAAACTTTGAAGGATGCAGATTTCCTTGGTTTGCAAAAGGCTGCAGAATGAAAGATGTGTTTTCCTTTTCTTTGTTTCTATTTAAAGGGAGAAGGAACGACTCTTGACTGACAAGGAGCCAAAGCTTCCACACAACAGGTCTGATGTTCCTCACTTCGTCGGAGCGGGTTTTGCAGTCAGCAGACCCCTTCCCAAAGTTACAGCTTAGGAATGGACTCATCTCACCACATTCCCATTCCCAATGTTTTGCTAAACTCTATTTGTGCTGGATTGTTTGAGAAACTGTAATTTTAAAAGAAATTCAGAATCAACTTTCTCTCTGAAATCACTGTATTGCCTTCAGGAAAAGGCATTTTATAGTAGAATTAACATGGTTTTGGTTTAAAAACTGTGGACCAAATCTGCTCTTACAATGTCAGTGGAAGCTTGCACTGGTGTAACTTAATAATGGAGACCATGGAGACACTTCTTCTTCAATACTGTGTCTTTGTTTAGCACTGTAACATCACAAAATGCCTTAATATGTAGTTATTTCCCATTTCTCTACCTCTATTGTAAGCACTCCATTTATCTTCTGACTGAAAGCACCTGAAAAAAAAAGAGAAAACAGAAAAGAATTAAAATGAATAGTCTGATGTTTCAAGCCCTGCTGAGCAAATGCAAAATTAACAAGTCTTAGATGTACACGTGCAGCAGTTCTTTGTGCAGGTAGTATATAATAGGGTACATCCAGTGTTTGCTACAGTTAGTAAGATCAAGGAAGTTCGCGGCCACATTGTACATTATTAAGAATATGATTCAATTTACTCTGGTAGACACAAAGTGGCATAATTATGTCTGTTCAACTGGGGAGACTGTACACTCTGACTGGGATGTGCTGTTTTCCCACACAAATCCTTCCAAGTGATTCAAACTTGGACTCAGAACATGGCAAACTTCGCTCTTTAATTTCTAGACACTTGGGCACTTTTGTAACTTTCAGAAGTTGTTTTTGTAATACAGCAGGAGCCCTCCAACCTTTCCAGCCAAAAGAGATTTAATTACCATTCATTAACAAGTGAAATAACAAAGTCACGGCATGAGGTGCTGAAGTATAGAAAACTTCCAAGCTGTAAAATAAAATGTTTTGAAACTGATTTGTACACGGAAGCTTTTTCCCAGCCTGGGGGATAAAAATACTTGTCCAAAGAGAGATGCTGATAAATATTTCACATGCATACAAAAAAAAAAACCTTTGCAAAGATTTTGTTCTTTCCTTTGGTGGAATACATAATTAAATATTAAAGCTACTGTGGGAAACTTTTAATGGAAGTGTTTAATTCAAAGGAATCAAGTTAAATACGACAGGGATCTACTTTGCTTTTACATTGGGGACCAGAACACTTAGTCATCAGATCCATTGTGTTTTTCTTTTGTTCCCAAAATAGCTATTATTGCTTTTTCACTGTCAAGTGCATTATGCTAAAGTTATCATTTTAGGGCAGTCATGCTGTCTGAATTGCATCTTTGGTGTACCTGACACGTCCTTATAGTTAGAATAATTGAGAATAACTGACACGGGCACTTGAGTTTGATGGGATCCCAAGTAGGTTTTACTGAAGCTTTTAAAAGATGATATTTGTTAAGAGTACCCAGCCTGGAGCTGGACTGTGCTACGCTTACTGATACCGTGAAGTAATTTGCACTCAAATAAATCATCAAAGTCACATTTATTAATGCACATGAATGAGAGGCACAGTTAGACTCTCAGAATACCATCATGCTGTAAAGAAGCAACTTTTTATTACACTCTGAATTGTACAGTGCACCCCCTAACTTATCCAGAGTAATCCAAGTCTGTGTACATCTTTCCCTTTGTTACCAGGGTTTAGGAGACAAGGTGTTACAATGGTCAGAACAAATGAGGGGGAGTCAAAGAGATGTAATCTGTTCCCTAATTACATGTATTTTTATGACTACGCTAACAAAACAGAGTCTTTTCCATCTTCAGAAGTACGTAACAGTAGTTCGCATTGCACAGATTGGGCTATTTTTAGGGTAAGAAACTCCATCCCTAAATGATTCTTTACCTGAGTTTTCCAGCCTCTACAATAGGTGGGATAGTATTTGTCTAATGACTTGCAAAGGTGAATTCACTTATTTCTAACAAGTGATTAGTCTTCTAGATTAAAAAAACAGAGGAATGCAAACCAAAGGTGATTTTCTTGCACAATATGTTCTTCCAGTCTGTAGGGCTGGGAAGTGAGTACAGTAAATTCCACATACAAATTACAAGAGCTTTTACTGTGTTAATCCGCAATTTCAAGCATATAGGTGTGAATGTGTTGGCTACTATCTCCAGTTTTATCGCATTATTTACTTACTACCTGAGAAACTAAATTCACAGGTTAATTCTGAAAAAGAAGGTAAAAAAGAAGGGCAAGGAAATATAGTCATCAAATTATTCCCAGTAACTTTCAGCATAATCAGGAAAAGAATAACTGCAGCCAGCTTAATTTATAGTGCTAGAGAGTGAAAACCATTTCTGAGTTCATATAATAGAATGGATTAAAGCACACCAAATCCCTTCCCCCTTGGTCTATAAAAGTCAGGGAGCTTGAAAAATTGCTTTGGATGTCTGTGAACCCAGCTGATGCTGAGGTGCTTTTAGTGTTCAAGGATTTGGCTTGCACAGCAGGGAAAGGCAGAGCGTTAATGAGAATATCATTTGTTCAGTCGCTTCTGCATTGTGAGCAGCAGCTCTGAAGTGCTTCTCCAAGTTTTGTAGCAGAAAAATGTTAATTGAATTCCAGTCTGTGCAAGATGTAAGCCTAGAAGTAGCAAGTATATCTTTAACTTCTTGTTCCTGTAAAGATATGTGAAAAGATGGAGGCGAAGGGCTATGATACATGGCACTTAAGTTAGAGGAAATCTTTCTTCACTTTAATTGGTTCCAATTGGAGCTGTAGTAGCCTGGACTTTATCCCAGAGTCCCTTTTGGTGAGCAAAGTATGCGATATTGTTCATTTTCAGAGCTTTTGCAATATATAGGTAACATTTTAAGTAACTTTGCATCTAACTTATGATCTGATCTTGTCTGGCAGGTCTGTATTCATTGTACTGAGTAGCAGGACACAAACAAGACCTTGTACACTGAACTATCCCACTCAAAGGCAGGGGTACAGCCCTTCTGGAATAACCTGCCAGCTACCAAAGACATGGCAGAAGAATCCAGCCATTAATTTACACTTGCTTTGTGAATTCAGAGCAACGGGAGCACATACTACACACCTGATAACATGTCCTGCTGCTGTAAACCTGAGAACCCTTTGAGTCAACGGCAGTGAAAAACAGAGCTCAGGCTCTGTTGTGCTGAAAGCTACAAACTCCAGGGCAGGCAAGAGGAAAGGCTGAATACTTAACACCCACAGAGCAGAGGCTTTGCAGTGAGTAGAACAGCAGGTGCTGGGCCTTGGGGCACTAACGAGCATTAATGACTCTGATTAGCTCCACCTGAGCCCATGGGCACCATTTAACAAGCTCAGCCCCACACGTGAGTTCCTTGTGCTTTTCTGCCCTTGAGGGAGCAGCTGGTTCTTGCTGCACCCTGGCAGTGGGACATGAGAACATTTATAGTGTCATTTTCTAAGTGTTTTTAAATGCAAACTGCTGCAGGATGGAGAATAATGAGTTGCACAGGAGATGGGGATGTGCATTGAAAGCTCAAGTGAGCAAGAGGAAAGGTTTCCTTCCCATATCCCATGGACAAAGAATTGCTACGGAGGTGTTCAGCTGTGTGTCCCAGCATGCTGCCAGCAGGTAGGGTTACCAATAACTGTGTGAGTCCACAGTGGTAGGTCTCAAGATGTTGTTTTGTTCCCTTGTGTTAGGGTGAAAGTGTTGTGCCTTAAAGAAGGTGCAAGAAAGAGCAGAGAGAGCTAGATCCTTGGCTTATTCCTTGTCTCTCATGTGAAGCTACCAGAGGGTAAAGTTTGCAGAAGAGTCAAAAAAGAGAAGTTGGGCAGCCAAACCAGTGCCTGCCATCTCTGAAGTGTTAATGGCTCTTCCTGAAAGCTAGTCCATCCTAACTGTCTTTACCCAAATTAGAGTCTCTAAATCACGTATCTTTGTATTTAGGCACTTTAGCAATTGAGTATTATTTTCCTAGCAGGTGGTTTAGCTGTTGTGCCATCTCCTCTAGCAGAGTGTATTTTTAGTGTGTTTCTAAAAGCAGGAGTTTGATTTTGATGCTCTTTCTGTTCTGCACTTGTGCGCTTTTTAAGCAGCTCCACGCAGATCAGCTACTTACGCTTATACAGAAAGACGTCAGGATCTCATCCCATGGGCTTGCTTGAGGAGCCTCATTTTCCCAGTGGGATACAAAGCTCTGCCTATGGCACATACTGGTGTGAGGGAGCCAGGCAGGGTCTGTAGGATGTCTGCATATGGTTGAGGTCAAAGCAGCTGCCTGTTGTTATCTTCAGCCTCCCCTTCAGCTGGGTTTCTCCATGAACTGGAGCACCTTTGTGGGCTTACTGAAGCCACATACCTTTTAATCCCCCTGCTGACCTCAGTGGGTTTATATCCTTCACCATGGGTATATGGAGCCAGCCAGATAAACCTGGATGAGTAGGGCTGGAACAGGCTCCAAAGCTGCTGAGATCCTCCCCTGTCCTTTACTGCCTCTCCTCTGCTGAGTGCAGGGTGCTGAGCTTTCCCCTGGGGCTGCTCTGCCTTCAGTACCCAGGTCCTTGCAGGCAGACACAGGAGCAAGGTGGTTTGGAGGTGAAGCAGCAGTCTTGCCCTCAGCTCACCCTGATGTAAAGAGGCTGAGTGGGGGTCTCCAAATATTGGGCAACTGCTGTAATGTGGCCACCCCTAGGGTAGGAGCCATCTCATGATGCAGCTTGGGACATGGGTGTCCCACTGAGTGCTAATTGGGTTGTGAGTGACCACAAGCAGGGTGCCCAGGAGGGGAAGAGACATTAAGTTTTAAGGTGAAGGGGAGGAATTGCTAAACCCTGCAGACTGCTCTGAACCAAAGGTGCAGGTAAGCTTTGCTCTTGTGGTCTACCTTGGCTAGAAATAGCATGTTTCTTGGGCTGTTGCATCTAATCGCAGGGTCGGAATGTGCACCATTGGTGTCAGCTCTCTGCAGGTTGGCTGCTGTCAACCAGGGCTTTGACAGTGTGGGGATGCATTTCCACAGAGATGGTTTTAACTTGGTCTTCAAGAGGAATTCTCAGTGCATTTGTGCATCCAATAGCCCCTGCTCTACTTGCTGCTTGGGCTCTTATTTTCTCTGCTGCCTTGTGATCCTCACTCCTGCAGAGCCTCCTCTGAGAGAGCAATGATGAACCCAGATCTGTAAATCATAGGCAAATTGTGGAGCTGTTTCTTAACCACAGTGTATTTGTGGATTTTCTGTTTGGGATCCCCCTTATCTTATAGCCTGAGCACTTCCAAGGAGGTTCTGCATCCGATGGAAGGCTGGCCTTGCCACGACTGGTCAGAGCTTTCTCATAATGGTGGCTTTCCTGGTTGTGTGTCCTATGCTGGCTTTAATGGCTGTCTTGTTCCCTTTTTGTGAATCCCAGACAAGCCATTTCCTTTATTTTTACTGTTATCTGTTATTTTGCAGATATTGTCAGTATTTTCTCTCTTTTGTGTGTGTGTTTGGGTTTTTTTTAGCTCTTCAGCTTACCTACCAGCCAGAGAGGTATAAAGGGTGCAAAGGCTGTTTTAGAGGATGTTATTTTTGTAGTCTGGATTTTGGCAGATCTCAGTTTCTCTCCAAGGTGGTCGGGAGCCTCCCTTTCTGATGGTGGGCACTTTAATCTGCCCAGGTGTGAAGTGGATATAAACAAGTCTGCTTTCAGCCAGTCTTGACTGTTTAAACTTCACAGTTCTTCACAGCAAGAACCATTTCTCAGGGCTCTTTCTTGGCAGAAGACTAAGCAGTAATTTAAAGCCATTTTAATCTGTAATGAGAATCTCTACATGGGGTTTGAATGCACTTCAAGTGAAGTATGTATTTGCAACTTTTGTTGATCCCTCTTAATTTTCCGAGTGGCCCTGTAGGAGCAAGGTATGTTTGTGTAGTGGCAAAACACAGATAGCTCAGCCTTCTTGAGAGCTGTAGGATAATAAAAGCAACAATAGTAAGGGAGTGGTGTACTTGGGATCAGCACTGGAAAGCAGGTGATCAATCATTCTTCCCTACAGAAAATATAAAGACAATGGTCAACGTGTGCTCCTGTCTCCCCTCCTCAGGAACGCTCTGAAATCTTATTCTAAGCACTGAGTATTTCCGGAGGCAAAATGCGTGTTTTGTTTTCAATATAAATAATTCAATCACAGTACCCAGCTCCTGTGGGAAAGCCCGGTTTTCCAGGACTGCATTGACATTCATGTGATCACAAGTGATCGTGCCAGAAGCTGCCCTGTGGCAGCTGAGCTGCAGGAATTGACCGTGGGTATGTTCTTAGCTGGCCCCAATTGCAGGGTAAAATGTGTTTGCTTAAACCATCTTTGTCACTTCAAATGAAAAGGTGCCTGAAGCAGCAGTTTAAGTAAGCCTGGTTTACTTTGCAATCAGGGCAGGCTATGAGCAAACATGCTCAGTTACCGCATCTCACCTGAAGGCTGATAAATCACAGCTCTGTGAACATCCTCAGGATTGCTTGGTCTTGCTCTGCTAAAGCTGTGCCTTTTTGCAGCCCCATTGATGAAGGGTGTGCAGAGGCACGTGGTGTGGCTGAACACCAGGGCAAACTCTGGGGGCTGGCTGGGTAATAGATGTTCCTGCTTCCAAGTCCCTTTTTGGGCTACCTCATCCACTGCAGTTTCTGTGTTATCATTCAGATATATTCCCTCTTGGCAGGTTAGCAAAACTCATCACTGGAGTTTTATTTTAACTGAGCGTGCACAAGGCTTCCTGAAATTACCAAGCCCCTTGCTGATTTAGATGCTATAGAGTAAAAAGGAAGACCTGAAGTGTTTCCTACCAGCCTTTTCTAACAGCCCTGCATTGCTTTATTTGCTTAGTAGTGAGCTATTTGCTACGTCCTCATGCTTGCACCAGTTCTGAACTGGGAGCAGCTTCAACAGTCAGCTTTTCTTGCCAAAATTGCCTTCAAAATTCCTTAAAGCAACCCCTGTTGTGGCTTGGTTTTGGAGTGAATCCTGTTGTCCTCGTTGCAGAAATGAGTGTTTCATTGGTATGCAGCACAGCAGGTGAGTTAGAACTGCAAAAATTGAGCAATTAAGTGAACTTTGGTTACAGAAGTCAACAGTTCTCTGCCTGAGTACATTAGCTAAGGGTTTAGTATATTTTCATGTGCTTCCAATCAGCTGCAATTCCTTCTTTGATTTTAATATGATGTGCGCTTACTGGATCCGAGTCTGATTTGGTTTTACTTTTTCTTTCACTATTGATATTGAGTGTTGGTGTCATGCAAACTATTCCCAGACGAATTGCTGTCCCATGGTCAGTAATACAGGAAAAGTAGCCGGATTCTCTGGATGGATACATGGGGATTGTCCTCAGAAATTAGTTGCTTGTCTTACAAGAGTGAGGGGGCTCTGGTGATGGTGTCATTTCTGGTGGGTTATTGGTAGACCCCATGGTGGATCCTGCAGTGGAAAGGTACTAAAGGGAGGATGGATGTCTGAGAGACTACTTCTTCGGTACTGGGCCAATGTTTGAATGCACACTTTACCTCCGTAGCTCCCATGGAGTGGGGAGGAGTCAGAAGGATGTGATTCATAACCCTGGGAGACCTTATTTCTGCTGGCAAACCCAATTTTTGCCTGCATAATGCAGGGCATAATGCAGGTTGTCTCCTCAAGGCACCAGCTGGCCCCCATGTGCCCAGCTCTGGCGGGGTGTGCAAGGACTGGATGGAGCAGGGGATGAGCTCTGTCCTCCTTCCCCAGAAGTGCAGCCTCTCCCTGTGGCTCTGCCAACAGCAGAGCCAGCGCAAGGATGCTGGTGCCCAGGGCTGTGGGTCCTTCCCCTTCTGCATGAGAACAGATGCCTGTATTTTCCGGAGCTGTCAGTCATGCACCCTTCACAGCACTAAAATTCAAATGGGGTGATATCAAAAGGAATTACATGCAGCATCGCTTGTCTGATCAAGAGCTTCACCTTGTGCTCTTGAGGGATGTGTCTTGTAATTTACTTCAGGCTGAGGGATAACTGGGTTTTTTCTCTCCTATCTGCTTTAGTGCAAGCTGGCAGCAAATTACCCAAGCCCTCTGCCACCCGATGTGTCTCCCCTGTCTGTTTCCTTTGCTGGCAGCATGCAGATTGCTGCTGGGCTTTGATCAAGTTTTGCAGCTGGAGCCTGGCTTTCTTCACTCTGTTCCATGTGCTGGCAGTTCTGGTTTCCCCAGCACCATCCTATGTCCCAGGCCTGCGCCTGCTTTTCCCTTGGTTGCATCCAGCCCCTAAACTGATCCATCCAAACCTGCTTGGGAGAAAAGTGTTGGTGCTCACTTCTGTACCACTGGGCTTGGCATCTGCTTTCATCACCTGCACTGCCTGGGTTGAAGCTGAGTTTGAGGAAAGAGAAGGAGGAGGCAGTGGCCATGTGCTGCCTTTGGTGCTCTATGGGCACCATGAGCAAGACAGGTCATAAAGGTCTGTTCTGCTGGAGTTGAGGATGGGAACCTGAGACTTCTGGTGACAAATCTTGAGCTAATGCTCACTTGAGCACAGCACAGAGGAGTGCCTGGGTCTGTGTTACAGCCCTGCCTCCTGGCATCATTAAAACCAGCTTTCTTCTGCTCTCATGACACCATAACCTGCCTGATTCCCTCCCATCACCTCTGCCCACAGCCTGGTGCATGCACAGACAAATCCCCCAGGTGAAGCTGAGCAGGAAAGGGCATTAAGATCACCTAGTTCCAACCCCCATTAACCCCAAATTAACCCTTCCATGGGTTGTATTGTACTCCTGGAAAAACAGTAAGACTGGGTTTGCTGGGCAATGTTTCCACTAGGAAATGCTGCCATTTAAAGCACAGTCAATAAAGCAATGTGCTGCAGGCGAGATGAGCAGGTGAGCATTGGAGCAGAGGCCCTCAGGGTGGGTGAGAGGCTGAAGTGTCGCTAGTTTGAGCATGTGGTGCCTTCATCACTTTCCTCTCTGAGCAACTGCAAAGCAGAGAAAAGCAAAAGTGTGTCACCATGCAAGGCTTCCACACCATGGCTCCTTGATCCTGCACTGGCTTTGTGATGAGGCTGGAGAAGGGAATTTGGAATGAAGTGTTATCTGGCTGCTTGGAGAATGGCTCTCGCCTAAGACTACAACATGCCATTGCAAAGCACTTGAACCCTGCTGAGCTTTATCTGACCCTTGGGATGTCCAAGGAAACCTTCTCACCCTGCTGTCCTCTGGTTCAATGCTGCTGCAGGAGATGGAGGATTTCACTCCAGACACCATGATGTCTGTAATAGTGTTTCACCTTTCTCTAGTGCATTCTAGATGATGACTAAAAGGAATTGGGCCAACACTGTCCACATCATAGCAATCCTCCTCAGGAGAGATACCCACATCACATCTTCGGCAGCTGGAAGCATGAGGTGATTTCTTCTCAGCCAAGCCTATGGCAGAGTCCCTCAGAGAAGTGTTTAAGGTGTGCTAGGTTGTTGCATCAGGATCCAAGCATCTTCCAGTTTCTAACCATTGCCTGGCACAGCATCACTGGGCGCAAACCTCCCCAGTCCTGGTGAACAGACAGGTGGGGAGCAGAGCTGGGGAGATGCTTCAGAGGCAGGACCTGAGCCAGGTCCTCATACCAACCATCCTGGCCTCAGACCCTTTTCCTCTTTGATTTGCCCATGAAAAGAATGACGTTCTGATGCCAAGCCTTGGGCAATCCCTTGCTGGAGTAGGCTATTACAAGCGTAGCTGCAATTCTACCTTTATAAGTCACTGCTTTCCCCATGGAGTCAGCACAGCAAGAGCCATGTCGAGGTGAGGTACTCCATCCCTTCTTGACATTTTTCATCTGATACCCTTGTCAGAGACTTGCAGGCAGTTGCTGCTCAAATCATCCTGCATTTTTCGTGTGATTGCTTTGCCTGATAACGTGGTGAGTATTTGTATCAAGTCAGTGCATGGATACATAGTTAGATTTATGCTGTATATTGTGATCCAGGGGTATAAATGTATTTAAGTGACTTATTCAGCTTAAATACCAGCACTGGCTGCTGCTCCCTTGTCAGCATTACAGGCAGGGAGAGATAAAATAACAGCGGTAATTGTGGTGGTGGTGGAGTGTCACTGGCAAATAATATGAGTGCAAGGACCATTTTCAGAGACAGATGGAGTATAACTCGTCTGTAATTTCTCTTGAATTATTCTTAGAGCAGGACAGGCTGGAAGCCCCTTGAGGAGAAGGGCAGCGTGGAAGGTGGGAAGGGCTGGGAGCCTGAGCGAACATCGGGACTTACGGAGAGCAATGCTTATTAAAAAAACAAAGGTGGGGAGGGAAGAAACCTGGAAGTGGAAGACACAGCACAGGAGCATGAGCTGTTTTCCAGGGAAACTGCTCCCAGAGCTGGAGCAGAGTTTAGTGTGAGAGCTGTGGTGATAAACACAGCCACTGGATAACGGGGTTGTAACCACAGCTCAGGGCTGAGGCTCTGCATAAATCACAAGGGTGCATTTATGGCCCTTTAATGCCATGTTCCTCCTTTAAACCTGATTTACTGTGTGGATTGTGTGCCAAAGTCCCCTTTGCCCCCAGTTTTCTGGGCTTCTGTGCTCTGCTTGCGAGGTGGCAGAAGCTGCCTGTCCTCCAAAAGGATTCACCCCAGTGCTCATCGTGCCCCCAGGCTGGTGTGTCTGCCAGAGGGGTTTGGCTCAGCTGTCTTGTGACTGCCTTAAGTGACTCTGCTGCTCTTTGCCTTCTGCTTGGTGCTTCCTCGAGGGCAAATTGAGCTTTGCAACACTTGCTGCATTGGGTGTGAGGCTGTTGTGGTCCCCGTGTGATGGGAAGATCTCTGGGATCCCCCTCTTTGGGTGCCTGTTGGTCATGTCTTGCTCAACAGAAGAACTAATAACTCAGCCTACGGTTTTGGGCCAGCCCAGGGTCAAACCCTGCAGTACAAAGCCCACTGAAGGGTTTCAGTTACTTTTTGTGGGTTTAGGGTTTTGCTCTCCAAGCTATGCTCATTGCCTTTGCTGGCGAGTACCACATGGGAGAAGTTTATGTGTGGTCTTGGTGGGAAGGTTTTCTTATGGCCCAGTGTGTTTCCAGGTCCTGAGAGATAGAGGGAATATATGGAGCCACATGGATGAGGGCTGGCTGCTGGCTGCTGAGGGCTATTGCCATTTGACAGGCAGGCACCTGGTGCAATATGATTGTTCCTGAGTTATTCCCAGGTTTGTGGCAGTTGGTAAAACCAAGTAAAACCCTTTGGAATGGAGAGCTATGCCTGTACCTGTGCAATAGCTGAATTTGATGGCAGCAATGGCAAAGCATGTTATAGGGACACAAGGTGTCAGGTGGAGTACTGGAAGTTCTCAAGTGTCCTGAGCTGATGCCTGCAAGCACAGAGCCTGCAGCCCTGCTCATGTAATGCCAGAGTCTTCCCATCTCTACTTAATTCCACAGTGCTTTTCTTCTAATGGCTCCTATGGGGGTATTATTAAAGAGTTGGTACGTGCTGCCAGTCCCTGAGGAGCTGGTTAAGAGCATTTCCAGTATAAACTGTGGGTTCTTGTTACAGCGCAATGTGTGAGTGTAATGATTGTATCCTGCAGAGGAAAATTATTCAGTGACTTTTTGTTAGGGGAAAAGAGGAAGAAGGGAAGAGGTGTGCAGCACATCTAGTGCAAACAGTGGAGCGTCTTCCTTCGTGCTGTGGCTTCAAAGCCTTATCCCGTATGCAGTGTACTGACCAAATGTGCAGATAAGGATTAGTCTTACCCACAAGGACCTTACAGATGCTGAGGACAGCCCAGGTCAAAGAGAATAAACAAAGAGCAATGGGCAGCGACTGAGCCACCAGGACAGACATTCCCTGGCCACAAGCAAGTATGAAGCGTCTAGACATGCTGCAAGGCCTTTGCTTTTTGAGTTGAGTGAGAAGAGGAACATTGTCCTTTGCTCACCAGGTTCTGGCCAGGGCTCTGACTTGCAGGATTTCTGTGGCCATTATGTACCTGCATCCCATACAGCCCATCATTGCTGTGTCCTGGCTCCCTCTTTGTGTCAGGAGGCCTCTGGTCCTGCGAAGGAGCTGTGTTTGTGATGGGAGTATTAGAGCAGCCTGGGTCTCCTTGGCTATTTCAGACTCCCTGCTTTGGGGGCCTCTGCAGGTAGGAACAAGCTGGCTTTTTTGCACTGCTTTTACTGACACACAAGTGCTGGGGTCCTCTCCTAGAGGGCCCTGTCTCCAACCTTCATTCAAGAGTGGCCCTATATACAACCAGGTATTATGGGATGGGAAATAGAGAAGTTGATCCTAGAAGCAAACAGCATCACTCTTTATCATTAGAGAAATAATATTAGGAAGAGTCCTAAATTGCCTCCCAAAGAGCTGCTGTGCCAGGGCAGGCTCTTCCCTAGCTCTGTAGTGCCTATCTCCCTGTTCTTGTATGGGAGAGTGATGGCTACTGGGGACTTGAAGGCACCCAGGGCCACTGTACACCCTCAGATGAGAAATGACCATAGCATTGTGTTACTACCAACAGGACCCCTCCTTCCTGGCTGCCTGGGCAGGGGCACCGCACACTCTTGCTCTGAATGTCACTTCTCTGAATTCAACCAGAAGTGGTGTTAAGAACATAATGAAAGCAGCTCAGCTGTGGCAATGCGCTGCTCCTCAGCGCTGCTGTGTGTTCAGGATGGGAAAGCTGCTCTGGCTTAGAGCTGAAGTTATATTTTTCCCTTCTTCTTTGTAATTTTATTTTATTTTGTTACATTTTTGCAATTATCCCCTCTGGGGCTGTAATTTTTGTTTAATATCGAATTCATTTTTAAAAGCAAAGTCATTGCTGTTTTGTAACTATGGGTAGATTTTATTTTTATTATTTCTTTAATACAGCAGCCATAAGCAATTTTAAAGCACTGCTTTAGTATATAAAATGATATTCCCTTATGATTTGACATTGATACTGCAGCCTGATTTATTGTAGAGGACTGCAGCAAATTGCATAAATGCTTAAAGATAATTGTGTTGGTGATGGACGTATGGGTATTGTGCACACAGCACATATTTAAAAGGCAGGATGGCAAGGCTAGTATTGTTCTGCTTGCCAAGATTTCCTGGTGTATACAGTGTTCAGCAGTAACTGCATCAGCCTGGAGGGACTGTGATCTTCCAGCCGTGATTTGGGTGCTTGACTGAAGGTCAGCCTGGCACCAGGTTTAAAGCAGATGGGCGAAGTGTTTGGATCTGTCCTGGTAATGGGCTGTGTAGGTGGCTAGAAGGGTTTAGCTCAGGTCCAGATGTGGGGAATTTAGGGAAAGAGATGGGAAGGGCAGAGCTGCAGGAGCACAGAAGAGCAGCAATAGTCATTCAGGGCCTGTGGCAGGAGCCAGGGCTGCAGGAGCAATCATACACATATGAGTTTGGTCCCTCATATCCTCCTCTATTGCTGTGCTGCCTCCCTGCAGCAAGGCTGCCCCAGAGATGCTGCATGCATGTGAGGGGTCCCCTCCTGTTCCCAGGCTATATGTGCCAGGGATCATGACCTATTTGTGCCAGGCTCTGCGAGATGCCCAATATGATGTATTTTAGTAGAGCCTTTGCCTCAAAACCAATGAGATCAACTTAACCAGTAGTAGGAAGGCTTGCTGAAACACAGCAAAAAGCGTACAAAAACTAAATCCTGAAGTCCAAAAAGAAGGGGCAGCCCTGGTTGAGCAACAGAGGTTTGGGTCAGGAGGCTTTCCATGCAATTCATTCCTATGCCTATGGTGATTGCTGCCTGAAAACTGCCTCCTCCAGGGTCCTGTCCCCTCTTGCAGCCCCAGACAATTCTGTCTCTACCGTGCTCTGCAAGTGTGATGGGTTATAGTCCTGCTTTCCTGTCAGCCAGGAAAGGCACCATGGGGTAGATCTGGGCTGGTGTGAAACCCAGAGCTGTCAAACTCTGGATGGGTCTGAGGATGCAGGAGGAGCTGACTGAAGGAGGGATGCTCCTGTATGAGGTGGGCTGAGGCTTCTTGCTATGCTCCTCTCCAGCACACGCTACCTGAACAGCATCAGGCAAGACCTGAGTCCTTGTAGCAATGAGTTATGCTGCCTCTTGTCAGTTCTCTGATTTGCAGTGAAGGCTTAACTTGGTTACACTGGCTCTGCTGTAGTGCTGCTGCTGCAGCCCTGCGCCTGGAGTCCACCTGCATCCATCACAGTCAATCCTGTGCCGTTCCTTTGAAGGAGTGAAACATGAGTGAAGAGTTGCGATGACATCTTCCTGCTGGACTCTCCCTCCCTGCTCAGTTGCAGGGCTTGTCTTCAGATGAGGTCTGGAGGATGTGGCTGTAGGATCATTAAATAGGCCAGACACTAAGTTTATGTTGGGCCACCAGCCAACATGTACTTTGATGGGCTGAGCTGCTGTACAGTCATTAATATCTGATTTGTGAGGAGATAAATGTAGCTGGCAGCAGTTATCACCTGTGCTAAAAACAAACACCTTTTTCAGTCAATAACATAACTTCTGTGCTCTCACACAGTGCAACTTGTTGGGGAAGTGCTGCTGCCAGCAGCCATGCCCACCCCTCTGATCTCCCTGTAGGGGCAGGAGGGCTGATTCTGTTTCTTCCTTTTGGAGCAGGACTCACATCCTTGTTTTCTGGCTCATTGGTCCTTAATGTGCAACAAAATACAGTTATTTGTATGGAAGTTGCCACAAAGAAGGGCTCAGGGGAGGAGAAGAGATGATGTGAGGTGGGTGAAAAGGCAGGGAGCAGAAGAGCAGGGAGGAGCAGCAGCGGAAGAGATGGGGATGAAGATGCATTTAAGCAAGAGGGAAGGCTGCTTTGTGCCTTTGCAGTCTGGCTGGAGGGATGGTGAATGAGAGCAGCCCTCCAGTAGTGCTGCCATAGGGGGCTCAATATTGCTGCCCCTTGCAGGGTAGGGTTGTGCCACCGCTGTGCCTGGGAGCTGGCTGTGGACCGCATACAAAGGGTTTTCCTGTGTCGGATGTTCCCTGGGCAGGGGAGGACTCAATGTTCTGGTCCCTACTAAAGTTGTTTCTTGTGAGGTTTCTGGAAGCCTCTTAAGTTGAGACAATATTTTATACGTATGGTTTATATAATACAGATGGGGATGTGCTGGTGAGGTTTGTCTGAGTTTGCATCAAACCTCTTTGGTCTGGAAATCAAGTGCAGGCTCCTCTTTGTCCCTGCTCTTGCCTCCTAAGCTCACCAAACCTGGTCTAGTGGAAGGTGTCACTGTCCATGGTGAGGGGGTTGGAATTAGATGATCTTAAAGGTCCCTTCCAACCCAAAACATTCTCCTCTGAGCTTTGCCTGCTAACAGGCCTATCTCCTCCAGCTTCTGGGGTGTGATGAGCTTAGCAGGGAGATACCATCCTCTGCCCCAGCCCTAAGCATCCTGTGAATGGAAGATCTGCACAAGGAGTTAGATGTGTCTCTTGCTGTTGACATAATCCTGGGCAAAATCTGCTTTATAGCCAAAGAGCATCTTTATAAACTTTCTGTGTACGTATTCAGGGCTTCTCCATTTGGAACAGTGGAAATGCATAGGGCAATAACGAACACTTTCCTGTCCTTGTAGGGGGTGTTTAAGTGCTTTAGACTCTTACACTGACAAGGGGCAGGACTATGGAAACAGGACAAATTCTTGGCTGCCTCCCTGTGAGGTATGTCAGGTTCAGTACAAACCATTTAAATAATGGGATGCCTCACACAGCTGCTTCATCCTCCTGACTCCCAATGAGGTGAGACAACGAATACCTCACCAACCATGGAGACTGTGTCAGTCCAATGTGATGTATCTAAGTATGATCAATCCAGAGGAAGAGCTTGGCCATTCAGCTAGCTTAGGTTCCAGACACTGTATTCAGTTTATCTGGGGTGTGCAAAACATAGTACAACAGGACTCTAGTGAGGGCAGGATGCTCGGTGCTAGTGTCACTGCAGCTCTGCTGACTTGTACCTGTGTAAACTCCAGAGCAGAAGGATGCTGGCCAAGGAGCAGGGAGTGAGGATGCTGGGGTGTCAGGAGTAGGTGCCCTGCACAGTATCCTGCCTGAGTCACGAAGTCCAGGACCTGGGGTCAATGGTGAGGAGCAGCCTTTTTACAGCCCATGGGAGTGATCTTCTCCTCTGTTAAACAGTGCCCAGGTGTGTTAGTGTATCACTATCCAGCTCTTCCAAATGCCTGATTTAAAGGGACTTATTCAATCGCTATCAGACTGAAGTGTGTAGTTTTCTGTTCTGCAGCTGGACTGTACTTTCTCATGTCCTGCCCTGTATGCCTGCCTGGAAGCAGGACTTTCTAAGTAACACACTGTTATCCCAGGCAGATCTTGAGCTTCATCCTGAAGCTGCTGTGTGCATGTCAGTGAACACACTGGAGCCCTGGCACAATCCTCCTTTGCCCAGGGTGGCAGGAAGGTTGCAGCACAAGAAATGCTCAGTCCCTCCATGGGGCTTCTGTGGAAATGGCCCATCCAGGATAGTGGCTCATGAAGGGTTTCTGAACACCCTGAACCCCAGGGTGCAGCAGAAGTGAGAGACAGACAGACAGGCACAGCTCATGTTGTCCCCAGATGCTCCAGGCTTTTTCCCCCCTCCAGTGACACCACGCACAGGCAGAGGGGAGTGATGCTGCAGCAGATCTGTCTCTCTCCAGGCTCAAGGTAGGTGTCAGTCCTGCTGCTCCAGCAGAATTGGAGCCTGTGTTGCTGGTTTTGAAGTTAAAGATGTGGCAGGACTCATCATGGGGAGCCTTGGTGCTGAGAGCGTGGCAGGCAGAGAATGGCTGAGGAAGGATGCGTGCTGGGAAAGAAAATAGCTGCTCTCTGTGCAGCAGCTGCTTTTCCCTTCACCATCTGGCTCAGGAGCTGCTCCTCATTGCCACACAGTGCAGTAAGCATGCTCTGAGCTCCTTTGTGCTCTGCTCACCTCTGAGTGCATGGAGGGCTTGACCCTTCTTTGTCCAGCTGGGAGGGGAGGAACTTGGGGGGCTCCCATCTTCTAACATGATTCTCTTATGAGCCTTGTAGGGAAGCTGCTGGCAGACTGAGCTGCTAAAGCAGATGATTGCATAACTTCTACAGGACCCTGCTCTTTGAATTCCTCCATCCTGAAAGGCCTGTCTGGGGAGAGGCTATTCAGCTGTCTGAACCACTCATTTGATCTGTTGGGCCAATGCCTCTGCTGATAACTGTTGTTTCTGTGATAAGCATGCAGAGAGAAAGCAGAACCATTCCTCTGCTTCCCTCTGCAACCTATTGGAAGAAGTAAAATGCCTCCATCTAACTGCTAGAGATGAGCTTATCTGTGTGCTCCGGGGGGGCTGGTAAGCTTCTGGATGTTGTGTGTGCACCCACAGACTGGGGAAGCTTCAAGTGTAACAGGAGCCAGGAAAAACAGTGTGAATCGGAGCAGTCTGCAAACGTGGGCAAACTGGAAAGGAAGCTCAGCCACTGAGCTGTGTGCTGGGGGATGAAGGAGGACAAAGCTACTTTCTCCAAGCAGCCTGACAGTGCTGCTTTGTTACTCTCCTAGCTGGAACAGCCTGCAGAAAGCATTTGGGTGCAGCTAATTGTGCTGTCTTTCTCCCCAGCCCACCTCATCTTCTCCATTGATGCTTCTGCAGCCTTCCCCATCCCTTTTAAAATTAAGGCTATTGTTTTTTTCCTGTTGAGGAGCTGCCACTGAAGGATGCAGTCTTGGAGGCATCAACTTTTCTCTGTCACTTCCTAACTTAAAAATACAGTCAGTCCGAATGAAATAATTCATACAAATGTTAAATGCTATTACAGCTGGTTGGTAGTTTTCAAACTAAACTCATTTTAGCAGGACACGACAGCTTGTTGGAACTTAAACTCTTCAGATACATGTGCTTATTTTAATTAAACTTGCAATGGCGAGGTGCTCCTGGCTCCGTTACAAAGCTTCTGGCTAGAAATGGAGAAGGACCTGGGGCAGCTAATAGTGCCCTGGTACTGGGCTGTTTGCTTCTATGGGGGATGCTCCAGCCAGACCAAGCACTGTAACTCTGGGTGCCTTGAGGAAATAGCTTGGTGGTGGACAGGGAATGTCCCCTACAGCTGTTATTGAGCCTTGGCCTTGTCTCATGACTTGTCACTTCTGCACAGCATCTGTTGTAATGTAATGCTGAGCCAAGATACATCAGTCCCTGGAGCCCCTGTGGGTTTTGTGGGGGGAGCAATCAGTGGGTCACATGCAGCTGCGTTGCAATGTGCCAGTTTCTGTAACACAAAGATGCTTTTTAAGGCCAAACTAGATTCCCTCTTGAATGAGGGATGAAAAGGAGGCAGGGGGCAGCTGCAGAGAGAATGCCACCGGAAAAGCTATTCTTTGATTTGGGGTTAAAAGCAGATTTCAGTGCATTTTGGCTATAAGCACCGTTAAGTGCAGTTCTAGGCAGTCTGGAGCTCTGTGACAAGCACTAATTTTGAGAGATTGTTCTTTGCTGGTGGACAATTACACACGGATCGCAGCAGGAATCTGAGCATGGCTAATCTTAATGGCCTGGCATTTTGCTATTCAGGAAGTAATGCGTTTTGATTTGTTAATGTTATAGAGCATTTACCCTGTACAATAAAAGTTCAAATGTTCTCCGCAGGTTTCATTATTTCCCAGGTTTACTCAATGAATGCAGGAATGAAATACATGGGCACCGACGTTGTTTACAATCAGCAGAAAATTGCCGTTTCAGTGTAGCCAGCCACTGCTGGGCATGCCTTCTATAGCACTTGGAAGCAGACAGGCTCTTGTCTGAGGCCTGCTCCTGATGAGTCTTGAACTGCTAAATTCCTGTGCTGAGCTCTGTTGGGTTCCACAGGCCAACAGGACCCGCTGATGGCTGGTAGTCCAAGGGACCTGCATCTTCAACAATGGGCTCTTTGTGAACACAGCATCCTTGAGACTGCGCATTTGTCTTCATCAGATGGAAGCTGTAGGGTAGGTGGAAGAAAGAGAAATCAACATGTACTGAGGCATATTTTTTCCTGCTAATGTACTGTAGGAATGAGAGGTTCTGTGCAAAGCTCTGACTGAGCTGTCCGGTGTCTCTGTCACAGCTGAGAACAGTCTTGATGCTTGGAGCTTGCTCTGTATGTGAAGAGTACTGCTTCTCTCACTGAGCAGCATTACCCAAAGGTCAGTGTCATCTGCTGCAAGTGCAAGACTTCAGCCAGCTTAAGATGCCACTGCTTGGTGCTGTGAGTTCAGCTACAAAGAGATCGTTGGAATTTGGGAGCTATTTGACTGGACAGCTGCCTGGAATTTGGCCCCTCTTCTCTCCCTCTCTTCAGGGTGTTCGGATCAGATGTCTGAAAGCTTGGTTTGAGTTCTCCTGGCCCCGCTGAAAGCAATGATGACACAGAGGTGTCCCACTGCAGAATGGGCTCTGGATCCTCTGGTGGCAAGTGCAGGAGAAGTATTGGAGGTGTCTAGTGGTGGCCTCTGCTGTGCGATATGGTGCCTTGCTCCTACTGTTCCTTCATCCTAGTAATGGATGAGCTGGGATCCAGCATCACCATGCATGATTTAGTAGGCTATTCAATAAATCCTTAGCTAGTGTGAAACAGCTGACTTCAAGGGAGTTGCACTTCCTTGCACCAAAGAATAGTCATGAGCATCCAAATCCATCTGAGAGCAGCTTGTTAATAACACCTAGATACTACAGTAATTGGTGAGCTATAAATACCAAAAGCAGACATAATATTAAACAGGCTGTGTCATCAATTAGCTAATGACAGAAGCATAGAAATGTTGGATTAAAAATAACCTGTAATAGCACAATCCTTTCTTCTTACCCCCTCCTACTCTTCCTCACCCAGAAATGAGCAGCTCTGGGACACCTCATTTTTCACTATTAATAATTTAGGAGCTGTAACATTCTGTGACGAGCAGTGTCTGATCTGCAAAACATCAGCTCTTTCAGCTTGCTTTACACTTCCAATCGCTTGCAAGAGGCAAAGCTGGTACAAACAAGATGATCTTATGCAAAGGATTCTTTCAGAGGAGGAACGTGTGTCATCAAGGGGGATACATGGGGGTGCAGACACTGCCCCATGGACAATGAGCAAACTCTGCTCCTGATGTTTATCAGCCAAATAAAGAACGTTGACAGACTTCCAAAAACCAAACGGAAAGAGAGCTCTCCTGAGCCCGTGTCCCAGCCATTAACCCCTTTTACCAAGCTTTTTGGCAAGGAAATGTTCTGAATGTGAGAGGCTGACCTGAGAGCTGGAGTTGGGAACCCTTTCTTCCCTCATCTAAGTTTCTCGCTGTGATTTAATAATAGCTTAGGGTCCTTTATAGAAAACAGGAAGAGAAATGAGCCCTGACTGGACTGTCTATTGGTTTTCAAGTGGGGACAGAGGTGATTAGCAGGTTGCTGGGTTGCTCTCTGTCTCTGAAAGCCTTGGCACTGCTGCATGTCCAGTTCACCACTGAGCTTGTCCCTGACCTTCAAATGCAGCCTTGAGCTTCCCTGAGCAGGGAGCGAAGGGAGCTGCTTTTAATGATGTCTTAACTGAGATGGTGCATAGCACATAGTGACTCCTGCTACTCACTGCTCTGTCCCAGCCATTTTTGTGTTGTTTGCCTGACAATGCTTGCAGTTTGAGACTTGGGCCATGTCGTTTGGGCCCTGAGCAGACTTGGTGTGACACTGGGGATGAGGGATTCACAGAGGCAAACTTTCCACTAATCTTTCCAGTTCCTTTTGTAGTCGGAGAGCAGCCGTCTCCTCTGCAGGGTGATTCAGAGGGGCTAAATTAAGCTCTTTCTCTGAATCAGCCTCCTGGGCAACTCACTTTGCAGTTCCAAACTCTGCAACAGCCTCGAGCACTACCACTGGGCCACAACTCAAAGCCTAGAGATGGCTGTGAGCAACAGGGCACTTGGGATGCTCCAGCTCCCTGGGGCCAGGGCTGGACCAACCCAAGGGAGGCATCTGCCCCCCCCAGGGGGGATGGCATCTTCATTGCCATTCTCCATGTCACATGCTGGTGATTTATGAAATCTAGGATTCTCTATGAAATCTGGGATTTGGGGAAACCTCTGGATAAATCTGCTTTATATCTGGGAGTAGTTATGAGTAGGGAAACCCTTGCATGGTCTGCATTCCCCTGAGCTAAATGAGGGCAATGAGGATAAATGTTGAACCTGATCTTCAGCAGACAAGAGAAACTGTCACAATTCTGTTCTTCTCTCTGCTGAAACTTTCTGCTTTTTTTCTTAACCAAGTCAAAACCAGTCTGTTTCTATTTAAATCATGAAGTTGCATTGCAAATGTTGGAATTCAAACATTCTGACTTTTCTAATCTCTCAGGTTCATTTCCTGACTTTTTCTTTACTTGATTTTCTCTTTTCCAGGTTGTGAAGAGTAGGATGGGGTTTGATAGGGGTATCCTGAAATGCCTTGAAAGAAAGGCTCTGGTGAACTTGCACTGTTGGAATACCCAGGGTCAGAGTGAATCAAACCAAGGCAGTGAAAACAGTGCTGGATAAATGGGAGAAAAGAACTGTGATGGGCACATACAGTGAGGATGAAGGGATGGAGTGGGCCTAAAGTGAAGGCTGGGAGGGGAATGAGAGTGTGAAGGGCCTGTGGGACTCTCCTCACCTTACATTGGGAGCTGCAGCTTATTCCCATATGAGCAGGCAGTGACTCCTCTCACCGCTCCTCCTTCCTGCTTCTGGCTTTTGTGATGCTCTAGAAGCTGCAAACAGGGGTGACTTAGCGTGTCACTGCTGAATGCAGGAGGTTGTGGGACAATTAGCTTGCTGCTAATTAGGAGTATCTTTGAGTATTTCTTTGGAAGAAAACACTGATCCATTTATAACAAGTTGCCACTTGCAAAGCAGTTACTGAGAATATTTTTTCCCTTTCTATATAAAGAATTTACTCTTAATTTTTAAATCAAAGCATACCAAAGATGCCTGTTGAACGGTGGGTCTTTGTAATTTCAATGGGGCTTTTATTAGTTAAAAAATAAAACCCCACAAGAAACAAAATCACAACCCAAAGCACAAAAGCAAGTACAAGTAACTCCTCAGCATAAAAGGGACATTTTGTTTTGCTTAAACTGTGTCAGACTTCTGCTATGTGAAGGCCTCTGTGCGCACACATTTCCATGTAAATACCACACTGTGGATTTTTGCCTTGTCCTTTCTTTACTGCTGACTTCCATGCCTGGCTGCATGTACAGGTGATGGAGGAGACTCTGGTCTCTTCCTTGCTTCGTTATGAGGTGTGATACCTGTGACCTTTGGGTGCCCAGCTTGTTGCCTACCATGAATGTTGGGCTGTTTGACTGTTTTATATGAAACCAGAAGATGGAAATAGAGATGGTGTCAAAACTTTATGTGCAGTGAGGAGAAATTACTTCAGTGAATGCTTACGGTGAAGCAGAAAGCAACAGTTGAAGTGATAGATTTAAGCAGTAAAGATTCATGGTAGAGCTGAAAACTGATCTCAGAGGTCGTGTGCACAGCGTCTGAGCCTTATTTATTCTCAGATATCTCAGTTACATTACAGATGTCCTAACCACAGAGGTCTCTGGAAGCCAGTGTGGTGTGAGGGCAGGCACTGTGCAGTGGTCACCAGCACTCCATGCTGCCTCGCTTTGTCCATGCATCTCCAACCTGTCTGCCTGGGGCAGCAGCTGCTATTTCTCACTTTGTTTGTGGACTGCGGAGCAGGTCGGAGCAAGGACTGAGCTTTTGGCTCTGCAAACTAAGCAGAGCAAGAGAGAAGGAAGTTTGCTGGGGTCGAGGGGGGGCATCTCATGTGCTTCAAGCTGGAAACACTGCTCCCTGTGACATGAAGGGAGGAAGAGAAATGCCATCTTGTTTTCCAAACCTTTCTAACAGTGATGGTGGCGAGTTTGGCTGAATAAATTAGAAGATGTGAGAGCTGAAAGGAGGATGAAACTGGTGTTTATTTTTAAAAACACATACCACTTCTTCCAATATTTTCATGGCTCATTAATTCCTTTTCCTTAATTTCCGTCCCAGAAACTGTACGATGTGCTACTCATTGCTCAAACTCAAAATGGGGCTTTTGTCATCGGTACTATCTGTTTAAAATAAGTTTGACAGAGAAATTCCTCTTCCCCTTTTCTACCCACCCCAGGGCTTAAATAGCTCATAAACAACAACATCATCAACAAAAATTGTTTTGTTATTCAAATGAGACTCCTTTTCCCCACTGCAAATTCCTTTCTCACAGCAAACTGTGTTTTTTAACAATAACAGCTGCCTAAAGCTCTCTGATTTTTCTTCATAGGCAATCATTCTGGCCAAAACCAAACAAAACAGAGAGCCTATTAAGCTAGAACCTGTTTTGCATCCACCTGCAATAATTATTTAGATACGCACATCAAAGTGAACAAGCTGTTGCACAGCATAATTGGTTAATTTTTATTATGCAGGAGCATCATCTTGCTGCACGGGTAAAGGAAGCTCTTGCTTGTAGGTGGGACAGTCACTCATTAGAGATGGGCCAGATACTTCCCAAATAGAGGACAGGTACCTGTGAGGATGGGGGGTTTTGCCATCTCTCCACAGATACTTTTGGTACTTTACTACTTGTTAGCCACCTGTCTGTTGCCACAGACTTTTTGAGGTAGTCAAGGGCTGGCACTTACAGGATCACTGATGTTTTGCTTATGTGTGTGCATATAACAAATATCTAGAGATCAAGTGCATTAAAATAGTTAAGCCTCTACCCAGTGAGTTACTATCGACCTCATTTGACAGGTCCTTGATTGAGACATGGTGAGTTCAAGTGATTTGTCCAATGTTGACTTGCTCTTGCAGCAGAATTGGGTTCAGAGCTGTAGTGCGGTATTGAGGCAGCTGCCATCCCACAGCTCTTCCTGTGCTGCTGGAGCAGAATAAAATGAAATAGTAATGTGAACCTTTTGCAGGTGGGCTCTTCTGGTGGCCAGGTGGTATCGTGGCAGCTGAGAAACCAAGTAGGAGAGGGGAGATCATTACAGGCATCATTGAGGAGAGCAAGTAGATGGGCTGGCTGCTCTGCTTGCCTGGCCTTTGAAGTGGTGTATTTCAAGGGGTAAGAAGTAGCACAGAGCTGGTGTTCCCAAAGGGAAACTCCTGTCTATGTGTCGATACCACACTGTCCACTTTGCTCTGGTCCCAGATTTCTGATGATCAGAAAGTGGGGTATGGCACTAGGTGGTACAAGAGGTGTCCTCAGATTGCTGGTGTTGCAGGTGGGGAATACAAGTTGCTGACATGGGCCTGCACAGGGATGTGGCTATGGGGAGGATTGGTGCCACAGTCACGGGTAGAAGAGGGTGAATGGGTTTCATAACAGGCAGTAGCCTGTGGAAGGCCTGAGTTACTGTTTTCCAAACAAATTGAAGAGCTTAAAGGGTCCTTTAGGTAAGGAAATGCTTCCTTTACATCTACTAGTCTGGGTGGCAGGTCGTACCCACCCTGTTGTCTGCCCTTTGGAGGGATGTGACTGCTACAGCCCTCCTAATGGAAGGGTTCAACTGAGATCTGTCTGCAAGGAAAGTCTACCAGCAAACACAGCCACAAAATGAGCTTGAAACTCCCTACGTTAATTTTCTCCAACATTTGGAGTAAGGGAAACTGCAGAGACCCCTCCACTGGCAGTACTGCACCCGTGGGAGAGCTGGCAGATGGCAACAAAGCTATGGGATGGAACCTGTTTAATCATTGTGTCTGCCTGCAGAGAGCACCTGTATCTTTCCCCTCTGTATCTCCTATAACCACTGCGATTGATTTCTTGGCAGCTGGAAACTCTTTTGAACTCAAGCTCTTAACAAGACAAAGGAGAGCACAGCACAAGGAAAGCGCTTTTGGTTGAATAAACTACCCTTGGGGTTGCTGTATGAACAGCAATTGTTCAGGTAAGGCCATAAAAGCGACACTATGGGGGTGGAGGGAGCCCAGCCCCCTACAAAACTAAGGCAACTGATAAAAAGGCAGTAACACTAAAACAGATGGTGAATCAGAGGATATCGTCCATTGGTGTCTGGCAAATGAATAGAGTTTCCCATCACAGGTTCTTCTCCTGGGATGCTGCTCTGTGATGGTGGTAGCTGCTGGTGTTAGTTCAATGGTGCTGTGCTGAGGGTGAGAATTTGTCTGCAGCTGGGCAGAGGAGCAGGTGACTCCTTTGTACCTGTGAGGGACGTCTGGAGGCTTGGATTGCACTGATCCTGAGCAGGGATTGCTGAAGTACATGGTTCATTTTTTGCGTGTTTAAACCCTTTTCTTCCTTCTGTTTTCTGGGGACAGGCAAACACACCCAACCCAGCTACTGATTTCAGCAGTACACTGGTTTTTACTGTATCTCTATGTCCCCAACCTCAGTGGGTGTTATGAGCTGAGATGCAGCGAAAGATTTTTTCTGTGGTCCTACAGAGTATGTTTTGGCCAAGAAGAATGCAATGGCATTGCTGAAAGGATGGAGAAAGGGAAGTCTTGCCCTGATTTGCAGTATGTGTTGTCTTAGTTGGGAGGAATATGAAGGAGTTCTCTTAGGTTGGGTTAATCAATGAGTAGAAAGTCATGCTCTGTCTCTTTAGTGCACTGGTTTTGCCCTGGTTGGCAGTGGCATGGAGGGGAGAATCTTGGTTAATGTGAGGACAGCTTTTTGGTGGCAACCCAGAAGGCAGCCACTGACTCTTGTAATCCTTTGTGTTTTGGTTATTAAAGCCACATGTGGCAGTGGGGTGGATTGTGAGGAGGGTGAACATCTTCGGGTAATATTGCTGCTCTGAATGCACACTGCAGAAATTGGGAAACAAGAACTGGGAAAGGGAACTCAAGTTCCTCAGTGTGCATGCTGACAGCACAGCATAAGCATCTCTACACAGCACTTTGAGACTTCTCCATTGACTATTAACGCAGCCCTGGATCTTGTTATAACTCTTTGAACTATTCTGTGTAAAGTACCTTGATCTGTGGCTAAAAAGCACTATTTAAGAGCTGAATATTAGCATGATATGGGGTTTTGTGTACTCTAATCTTCTAGTCATGAAGTGGAAGATTTGAAGTGTGACATAAGAAGTAGTACTGCAGGAATTGCTTTCAACATGTCTGGATTTGCAGGAGAGAGTCTATCTGAGCAGCTGTGCCCTGTGGGCTTCTCCAAGGGGGACTTGTAGGCTAGCTGAGGTTTTCCCACCACTTCCTTGTTGGACTCCTTTGCTCACTGGGCGGCAAATGCAATGAAAGTGAGTCTTTTCTTGCAGTTTTGATCATTGTGCTTCCCTGTAAGGATTTGGGCAGGAATAAAGGACTGTGACAGGGGACAAGGTCTGTGCTGGGAAAGCAGAGCTGTCTCTAGGGCCTAGGGGATCATGAACATGCCATCCTTGGGCATTGATCCTGAGAGTTAGGTGAGTTTTGCAGTCTGGCAGGCAGAAATGATTGTTTTCTCTCTGCCTCAGCTGATCCTACCACTGACACTATTGCAGCAGTTGAAGAGGCTTCTTGAAGAGGCTGGCTGGTCTCTAATTGGCACAGGAGGGAAATGGCATAGTCCTTTCCCTCCCTGCTGAAAGAAAAGGTGTTGGCTCAGGGACTAGAGTCGTGTGGCCTGGGAAATTGAACCCTTCAGTTTTATTCTGCTGGTTGGTGTCTTTATGGCTGCTCCTTTTCTCTTTAGTGCCCCAAAGCATGCCAGCCTGTCTGTTGTCCCATAGCCTCTAATGACTGGTATGCACGCTCAAAGCAATACATATAGAATGGTGTTATTCACACCATTTAGCTTTCTTTAGGGAGGAGGTCCACGAGGATGATCAGGGGCTGGAGCACCTCCCGTATGAAGACAGGCTGAGAAAGTTGGGGCTGTTCAGCCTGGAGAAGAGAAGGCTGCGTGGAGA
>JANHGB010017504.1:6008-27135 GCA_026283785.1 Coracopsis vasa | reverse complement strand
GCTGAGGTGAGGGGAGCCCGCTGGGGCAGGTGGATGCGGTGCGGCCATGGCCGCCGCGCTGAGGGGGAGCGTCGGGGCCGCGCTAACGGTTCTAACGGCTCCAACGGCCGCGCAACGCGGGCGTTCCGCAGGCTCTGCTGCCCCCTGTCGGCTGGCGCAAACCGCGTCTCCTCAGGCGGGCGGCGGGGCCGGGCCGCATCGATCGCGCCGTATATTACCCGGGCACGATGGCTGCCGGGGCCAAACCTCGGGGCTTTAGAACAGGTTCACCAAATTGTCAATTAAGTGCAAATCAATCCTGAGCCATTTATCACTGTGTTAATCCGTCCACGCAGTCCGAGGCGAAAAATCGATTGGTTCCTGTCACTGGGGACCAATCGAGGGGAGCTGGAAGAGCAACATCTGCTGTATCAGGGCAACAGCTGAAATTTATAATCTCGGAGAAAAATTGCCGCTTGCCAAGAGGCACATTAGGAAGTTGGGGAAGTTGAGCAGGGGGAAGGGGCCGTGACAAAGAGCATGGCGCAGGAGGGCTCGGCCCAAGGAGCCGCTGATTTATCAAGGAGAGATAACTAAAGGTTCCTGCTCCCTCAGAGATCAGTGCATTAATACATGTGGCTCTGAGGCTGCTGGGGGCATTGCTGGAGCTGGTGAGGGGCTCCTCAGGGCCCCCCTGTCTGGCAAAGGGGGCAGCAGTGGGAGCTCTGGATCTGCCGCTGTGCACTGACAGGCGGTTGTGTCCTCAGAATGAATCCCGCTGAGAACATCCCTGTTCTCAAATGTGTTTTGAGGCACAGGGTGCCCAGAGAAGCTGTGGCTGCCCCATCCCTGGCAGTGTTCAAGGCCAGGTTGGACACAGGGGCTTGGAGCAAACCGCTCTAGTGGAAAGTGTCCCTGCCCATGGCAGGAGTAGGAGCTGGATGAGCATTAAGGTCCCTTCCAACCCTGCTGGTACGGCTTTGAGCACCCTCTCTCCCACTGTGTAACTGTGGATGTGAGGAAGCTTTTCCAGGCTGCTGTAATCACCACACAGAAGATGGGAATGCCCAGAAAAACAGGGTGGAAGGAGGCACTCTGTGGCAAGTGCATTGACTTGGTGTGCACTGAAAAGCATCGCTTGGGTCCAGGTCTGGCCTGCAGCTGACATACAAGGAGTTCACCTGAGCCCTTGTAGGCTCTCTTTCTCATGGAACGATCTCTGATCGGACCAGCTCATTGTTCTCTCCATTGCATGTTTTGCCTGCAAAGCCTGTGCAGTAACTTCCCACTGATGGATGGAGAACTGGCCATGCCTGCAGCCGGCCACGTTGGCTTACTGCAGAAACCCATGACCATCACATTCTATAGGAACATCTCAAGGATTCTCCAGAGCAGAGGTAGGAACACCATCATGGTTAGTTTTTAAAATGCCCACAAAGCAAAGACAGGGTTTTTGTCGGGATATAAAACATCTCAATTATTCTTACATGGGGCTACCAGGATTGCCAGAAAGGGTGTCAAAATGACCTCCCCGGAGGCTTGCTGAAGGTCAACATAGGCAGAGCTTCTTCTGGTAGAGTTCACAAGGAGAACTGACTCCGGGGAGCTCATTTCTTGAGCTTCCTTTAGGGTCTTACTGAATGCAAAGCTTGAAATCATAAGCACAAGCCAAGAGCTGGGGAATTAAAATGGTGAAGTGATTATTAGCTTAAAGAAGTGCACATGCAGTTATTTCCTCTGTAAAGAGTGGCTGAGTGCTGGACAACCGGGGTGATTCTGGAGCTGCGGGGCCCTGGGCTGACTTTGCAACAGGACTTTGAGGTTGTGATTTCTTACTTCACAACTGAGGTTGAAACAACTTCCTCCAGCTGCTTTTGGAGGCTGGCATCACTTCTGACTCGCAGTGCAGAGCAGTTAGCATCACCGTGCTCTCGTACCAACTGGGGTTCCCTTGGTACAATACTGAAAATGAGAGAAACTCAGCTCATAAAAGGAAATTGAACCAGATAAGAAAAAAGGTAGCCAAACCCCTTGTGGTTTTTACTGCCTTAGTCTGAATCTACCTTTTTTTGTTTATAGTGAAAATCTACCCTTCTTTGTTTACAGCTGTGTGAAGGTCAAGTAGTTTGGTTCAAGACTCAGATAAACACTTACAAAACAGAATGTTGGTTTAAAGTTTTATATTGATATTTTCCTGGCTGTAATCACACTGTGTTGCACTGTGAACCTAACTGAAAACTGCCATTATGTGTCAGAGTTTGTTCCTTGCCAGAGTTGTAATGGCTTAGGTGCTGTATTCTTGCAGAAAGGAAATTGTGCCCAATGAGGATTTGTATTTTCTGGTGATAGCAGCAGTCTGGCTATAGATAAAAAGCCATAAAGCTGCTCAATGTATTATTGAACTGTTTAGAAACTTCCATATTTCAACTAAAGAAAGAGGTACTTGCTAGCTTCTGCCACTGAGATGTTCCTTATCCATAATGCTGCATTGTTATTGGGGTTAATAGGAGAAAGGGAAGTCACATGTGGATCTTCTAACCTCCAGCAACTTCCATTGCAATGAAAAAAGGTACTGAAAAGAAATCAACCCCTGTTGGGGTGTGTGTTACATTTTTATTGTAAAATCTAGTAAAATATCACTCAATCAGGTTGGTCTTGGTTCCCAGATTAAGGAATTAAAGATCGACTAAACTCTTCTCAAGTATTTAAGAAATGAACCATCTGTATAAGAATCTAGGACAGATTACACTTAACCTTATTCTGAAGCAAGAGATTAAGATGAGAACAGCTACTGTAATTAAGATGCTGCAGATGCTGTTCACTAAATATTCGGCAAAGAAGATCCTAGACCCCTGTATTGCAAAAGAGTGAAAAATAACAGGAGCAGTTCTGAAAGAGCCTCCATATTTTGTGAAAACCATCTCACTCCAATAATTCTTTACTGAAGAATGGTTACATTTTCTCAGGCAGTGCTGTGCCAGTGATTCACTGCTGGGTTCACTCCCTCCATGTTCTCCCTGAAGGCTTTAAAACAAGGCCAGGTTCTATCAGAAGGTTGTTCTTCTGCTCAACTTCTACTGGAGTTGAGTAAAAGCTTCTGGAAAAGGGCTTTATTCTTCTTGTGGGAAGTCAGAGGAAATGGGCAGGCTGTGCCCACCCAGCCTTACAGCTTAGTTTGAGATTCCCAGCTACAATGGGCCCTTCTCTCACCTTTTTCTAGGCTAAATTTACAGTTCATAGTAAGGGCTATGACCCAGGAGTAAGGAGCCCTTGAAATAAAGATGGGAAGAGGTTTGGGTTTGGTTGGGTGTTTTGTTCTAGTTTTCAAAGGCTAATGCAGTAGAAGAGTTGTCCTGAAACCTTTCTTGAAAGTAAAGTAAGTCATCAAGTGATGGTATGAAATACTGCATGACATGTATAGAATATACTTTGTATTTTGTAGGACAAAAGGACTCCTTGCTGATGCCGGCAAGAAGTCCAGGCTCCTCCTAACTGCGGGGTGCTACATGAAACATCTCAGACTGGGAGTACATGGATATTTCTGATTCAGGGATTTTTCATGGATGGGTGTGAAAACCACTATGTGACCTTTGTATCTGGTAGCTAAGGAAAGATTTTGGGCATAAGGTGCAATATCAGAGCATCAATCTAACTGGCCTTGAGAAAGCCTCAAGCAGTAATCTGGTTCCTGTTCAGGCCTGGAAGTGAGCAGAGTATTTCCAAGCACTTGTCTGTAAATTGTGTCATAATGCATCAGTCTGATGCTTAATGAAGTGTTTATTACACAGCAAGCTTCCAGATTGCGCTGGTAAGAGAGAAGGAAATCCCCAGCAGCCTTCCAGCAATGTGGGCTCCCAAATGAGGTAGGAAGTAGAAATAAAACCAAGATGTATTTTTAAGTGTGTTTACCTGCATTGGTGCAGAGTTTTAACTATTAGAGTAAGAATTTTGTTTCATTTCCCAAGTGGGAGTTTTTCATTAGAAAAGAGAAAAGACACTGAAGAGTTCCCTGAAGGAACTGAGGTTATTTATCATCATGTGAGTGAAATTCAGGGACATCCATTGCACACTAGTGAAATCAACCTGGGAAAATGACCACTGGCTCGTGTTCAGGTGGAATTGTCTGGGATGCTCACATTTATCAATTGAAGTTATCTAGTTAAACACCACTTCTTTTGCTAGCAGGAGAGCCTTTCCTTATCAATAGACTTGATCTACTTGAATATTGCCAGGGAGCAAGTATTTTTCTAATCCTTTCCCAGTTCAACAGCAACCATTGCCCTTCTGGCCAAACCAGCTTCCTGGAAGAGAGCTGGTCTATTCCCTTGGCCACTTTTAGAAGTGTCTGCTGGGCTATGTTGGTTTTGGGCAATGCTTTTCATGCACTGATACTTCTAGAAATGCTAACCCCTCACAAAAATGTAGGCGCCTTTTGAATGGAGTGAAGTAGCTGCTCTACCAGCATTGGGAAATAACAGCAACTAGTTGCCCTTATACCAAACCCAGAGCTTTTGCATTCCTGCTTGTGTTTCATGGACGCTTGCTCAGCCAGGCCTTGGTCCGTGATGTACCAGGCGGACCTGTGCTCCTACACTTTGTTATTCCAAAAGCCTCACCTAAAAGGAGGGGGGAACATCTTCAGAATATTATCTGTGCTTAATAGAAAGCAACACATCTGCAAGTGCTCCAGAAATGAGTTGTGCATTATTTAAAAAGGGAAGGTATTACTGCCTGCCTTGGATCTTGCTCTTCTTGCCTATCAGGTTATTTTTTCTTTCCCTGCCATGGCAGGGAGTTGCTTAAAATGAAAAATTGATCACAGTGAACAGCTGAAAACTGGTTTGCATAAGTCACAGTTATTATTCAGATATTACAATGCAAGGCAGTGAGACCCATGAATACTCGCATAGAAGCATTTAAATATAAAAGCTTAGTACTTCCAACCCCAAACAATCCCTGCAGCCTGCCAACAAACGAGAATCTTACTGGAATACACATAAATCATCTTGTTTCTGACAAATCCTGAAGAAGCAGGGGGAGGGGGAACAGAATCCCTTGCTAATTCCCCCAAGCTGCTGTTTATTGAAATTAGGCAGCAAGGATAAACTATAGCTGGATCAATAATTATCTGTCTAATATAATCAAGTGCCTCCTATGAGAGTCTGCTGTTAAGCACAACTTCCTGCCAAACCCTTGGACAATGTTTCATGCAATGAACCATCAGGCAGTTCAAATGACAGGAATGCAAACCAAACCAGGATGTGTCTTGCTGTGTGGCTGCGTTTCTGGAGGGGGAAGCTCCTTTAAGCCCTTGACTACTGGCTTTGTGCTGCTGCTTCCACTGCTGTTACTGTTTGCACAATGACAGCATGGTGCTAGGTGCACATAGGAAGAGTCTGATGCACTCCAGGTTATGAATCACCTTGATCCTGCAACAGGCTTACAGTTGGAGTAGGGCAGGAGTGGGCAATCCCTTCACATAACACAAAAGGCTCATTTTTTAGTATGCTTTTCATGTTGCAGCCCTTTTGTTCTGTCCATTCCTGCTCAAAGTCTGTGGTTCTCCTGCCATCAACTAACTTGTATGTTTGCTTAGAGGGGAAGATTTGGGGGCCCACATCTGTACCCATGAGTGACTGGGTATTCTGAGGGAGAGCAACTTCATCTGTAGAGATGATAGGAACACGGAGAGCAGCTGTGGATCCTGAAGCAGAGCCCGCTTAACCAGCACTCCTATTGAAACAAATGATGTGTGAAATAGAAATAAGCAGGAAACATTTCCTGTAGTGAGAAAATGAAGGGCAGAATCCATTTTGCTATATTCTGCCCACAAAGCCCTGTCACTTGAAGCTACAATATTTACTATTCAGATAGTGGAGCTGCTAAGACTGCAGAAAAAAAGTGATTAGATAGTTGTACAGCTAATTGAAACTCCCAGTGATGAGAATGAAAGCAGAAAAGTGTTCTGTTCATTTTCTCTCTCTCTAAAATGCTTTTAACATTCATCAAGTCGTCTCTTGCATTTTTTTCTGATTTTGAAGCTTCCTGCTTGAAGTTTCACATCTGAGAGTTATTTTGACAGACAGCCCAGTTACACTGCGAATGAGGCATTTACAAGCAACTTTCTTCTGTTTCCACAGTTCAGCTGTGGAATATTAAAGGCTTGTAGGTGTTACTGATAGTCATATATTGCAGCAATAATGTGTCCTACTGCTATGAACGTCACTGCAGAATTCATCAGTTCCATGAAAAATAGTTCCACGTGCACGAGTGTGTAAGTTCACTGCAGTGCTTGTGCCCGGGCTGTGCTGCTGACAGCGAGAGACATAGATCACTTCATGACACTGCTGAATGCTTCCCCGCATGCATAGGAAAATGTCTCTCTGACATGGAATTCACAATTTTGGACCCTCCCCAACAACCCCGTAGGTACATATGTTCTTGGAGCAATGTAATGCATGTTCTTCTGATAGGCACAGCCTTATCTTTAATATCTTTGTTTAAGATAATCCTTCCTTCTTGCCTGTTCTCAGCTTGGCTCAAAGTGTGGTGCAGGCATGGGTGTGAAATCTCCAGAAGTTTGGCGTTAATATAGGCAGTTCTTACTTGAGAAATTTTAATTTCTTATGAATGAAAGATAATTATGTCATGAACAAAAAATCAAGATGGTATCTATGATTAAAAAGAAATGAAATGCTCTTTATTCCAGAGGCAGAAAAAACCCAGCACTTTGGCTGCACAGATACCATGGAAGTAGCCTCAAAATTGTTTGTTGTACTTAGAGCTGGTGATTTGTGGTTCTGTTCTTCTGAGAGCTCTTATGCTCAAAATGCTTTATATAGCCAGAGGTCAACTCTGGCTGACTTCTAAGAATATAAGTCAGCAGCAGTAATATGTAAACTGAGAAAGATTTGACCTCTGGGCTGTATTTCCTGATAGGCAGAGGGCATCTTCGGCTCTGCCTCAAAGTAGGAATGTGCAAATAATAAGATACATTAAATTTAAGCTTGACAGTCTTTCACTACTGGATCTTTACTGGCTTACACTGGAAACCCTCTGCAACCGGGAGTCCTGTTAACAGTAAAATAACTGAGCTCAGTATGAATATGTGTGAAGTCAAACACACAGAAGTATATTTAGAGGGTTGAAGCCCTCCACAAACATCCTACTCAGTGCATGCAGTAGTTGAAGCCATGAATAAAAGATCTCCGTTTGGCTCAGCAGTCTATCCAGGCTCGGTTCATTTCTACTTTGAGATTATTACCAAATGTATAGTCTATGGAAATCTAACTAACTTGTTGTTGTTTTCTGGTAGCTGCATCCTGCTGAGTTATTGTCTGAACTCAAGGTATGCATGTGATTGTAGTGGGCTCCTGAGCTGTTAGCACACCTTTGAGTCAATATTTCGCTGGAGCAACAGCCTACTGCCAAGGAATTTCCAGGCACTGGGAGGTGTAACTATTGCTCTATAAATTTCATTCTTAGCACTTTGAACTCAAAGACAACTCTTCTAGTTGTTGCCAGAACAACATTTCTTGTTATTATAAGTAGAAGCGGGAAGCTGGTTAAAAAATGAGAACAAGAGAAGCTCCTCTACTGAAGGGAAGCTTCTAAGTGTGTTTTACTGGGTTATCCTACGTACTCTCTCTTACCCAGCCCCTAAGCCAGGGAAGCACGACATGCTTGTGATTAGAGTGCAGAAGCAGTGAATAAAACCCTCAGTTTTGACCCCAGCTCTGACTTCAGACTCCCACTTCTCAGTGACCCCCGAGTCTGTCCCACTCTAAGCTACTCACTATTTTTCCAAGCCTCAGTTTCCTGATTTCCTGATCAGAATCCTGGTTCTATGACCCCATGTTCACCAACTGGAGTGGTTGATGTAGCTGCCTCGCTGAGGATTTATGCACCATGACTATTTAACAGTCATTCAGCACTTTGAGTTGAAAGGGGTTAGAAGAAGTCAGTTTGCTCTTTGTTTTGCCTTGTACTTCTGGGCAGGAGCTGGAGCTCCACAGTGGAGCTGTTTGGGAGGTGAAGTACAGACCCTGCACCCCTCCTCACTGGTGGGATTCTCCCCCTGTGTGGCTGTTGCTTGTAGTGCTCCACAAGCACTACACGGTATCACATGCAGAGGTTTTCTCACAGAGCAAAGGAGACTGAGCAATCCTTGTGTTCTGTCTTCTTAATTTAGGTACACAGGCAACCAGGAAACATTTAGACAATGAGCCCATGTGTAGCATTTACAGGTGTCTGCTGATGGCAGGGTTCTGCAGCATCCTGGCTGGAAAGTCTCTGACTTCTCACATACACACTCATGTTCAACCATGGGCTTGACTTTTCTGGGTCTGATTGGCAGGGTACTTCTTGTAGAGGATGTAACATTTCCTGCGGAGTAAGTGACATCGTGTGGGGTGAGGGCTTTACAACCCTAAGTCAGGATCAGCTGGTATTTGGCGGCATGGCTAATCCCTTCCCTGTTTCATCCCTGATTTTCCAGCTGAGCAACAAAGCCTGCAAGGAGCCAACTTAAAAAAAAAAAAAAAACAAAAACAACAAAAAAAACCCTGCATGAAACTAAAGGAAATCAAAAGCAAATTATTTTCCAGATTATAGCCCTCCAGAGCTGCTGAGATATTGCCCATTTTTCACAGCAGACAAAAACATTTTCCTGGGGATCAATTTAGCTTCCAGAAGTCTGCTCCTTTCAACCCATAATCCATCATATTTCCCCATTTGCAATCTCTCTGTGTCTGAGTGTTTTAAGTTTCCTATGAATTATTTTATAAAGAGTATAAAGAGGCCTTTTTTCCTGCTGAAATGAGGGAGTTGCCTTTCTGCCCTATCAGGTCAGATACCATTAGACTGTTGTACAAGGGGGCCCTGCCATCCATACCTCCATATTGGCAACTACCTTAGTAGGCTCATCTGTCAAAGAGATCTAGTAATCAATCACTGCAGTGATCAATATGCAGCTTATGCATTCATCATTCCTTTGAGGAGACTATTAGGATGAAGTTGTCAGTGAAATAGGAACAAAGGGAGAAATATACTGAGATGGCTGAGGGGTGTGAATGTGTGTTGGGGCAAGAACGCAGAGCTTAAAAAGAGGAAATACAGCTCTACTGAAAAATGGAAAGACTTCTGCACCTAGAGGGAAGGAGAAGTTTGTGACAGATTTATCTGGGTGCCCAGGAACATGGTGCAGAAGGTGACTCATCTTTCAAGAGGCAGAGTGGTGTAAAAATTCCCGGATCTCTTGATTGGTGTGTCACTATGATTTGTGGCTGCTCTGCCAAGGTAAAATGGGTACCATGAGGAGCTGGGCACAAGCAAGCCAAGGAGGAAGACGCAGAAAAGCTTGCAAATGAATCTGTGAGAAGCACGTTGGGGCAGGGAGAGTACTATTTATTTATTGCTCTGAACTTGTGCCTTTATTCCATTTAATCTGAGCCCAGGAATTATTGCAAACACTGATGATCACTTCTGCTTTGAAAAACACAGCAGGGTCCCTCCAGGTCTCAGCAGCACAGGCACTTGGAGGCATTTCTGATGAGCATAAGCTACCTGCCTGGGGCACTCTGACCACAGGTCCCCAGAAGCACACATTAAATCTGCCTCTGAGACAGGACTACATGTTTGCTTTGCCAGGCAATGCTCTGTACCCATCCTGGCTCCATCTCTGCAGGGACAGGGCATGTTTTGCATGCTGGAGGGGTGTGTGAATTAGTGGTGCCAGGGTCAGTACCTTCTGGCTGTGCTTTCCTGGGAGGTGGGTGGCCACCTTCGACCTGGTTCTGTGTCTTCAGGAGTGGGAAATGATGCAAGGAGAAGGGTGTCTCTCACCTGGTGACTGGAAGGATGGATGCTGTGTGTGTCAGTAGGCAGCTGCAGTTACTGTGATTGCTCTGGTGCTGCCCAGACCTTCATGGATGGTGATAATAGCATTGGATCAGGCAGATTTGTCTCCTGCAGTCAGAGGAGAAGGGCTGGTACCCAGCTCTCACCTGGTCCAGTGGAGTCAGGATAAAGGGTTAATTCAGTTGGACCTTGGGAACTTGCAGGTTCACTTATGATTATTCCCTTATCTGATGGCAGAGCTGTTATTTAGTCACTGTAATAATTTACATTAATTGGATGTAATGCATAACAAATTTATGAGACTGGGGCTAGGCTCAGCTTTTGCATGAAACTCATCATTGTGATGTGCTGACCAAGTACAACGGGCTCAGATCTGCTGGTCAGAGGAGGAAGGTGCTGGACATGTTGCCTGGGGACAGAAGGGACTGGAGGGAGACAGTTGGCCACTCAGAAACTCATTTCTGATTTCCTTCCTATTCTCCTCCTGTTGTGCTAAGCTGTGGGCACTGCTTGTGCCATTTGGAGAGAGGGCTCTAGTTGTGTTTGCCATCAGTTTTCTCCTGTGTGGTTGCAAATTGAACCAAAAGGGGAAGAAACCTGGAGGTTTCTTCAGCTGAGTGAGAAGCCAGAGGTCTGTCAGCTGGAAAACTGCAGACAAGTGGTGACTGGGAGGCTCTGATCAGGGGTCAGAGAGGACCTGGAAACAAAGAGAAAAAGCAAAAGCCTGTGATGTGATCCTGGTGCTAATTAGCTTGACCCCAGTGACTGTGTCTTAAAGTAACACTGGTGACCTCTGACCGTGAGGTTCTTCAACTGTGATCCAATAAAAGTTGCAGGAATGACTTTTGCTTTGCATGTGGCCCCAGGGTATTTGTCTCTTAACTAATTTGTAAGAAACCTGGGAAAACATAGAATCCTTCCATTAACCTTCATATCCTTACTTTACAAGACATAATTTCCTTCTCAGACCTAATGACCATGCATAAAAACATCAGTCACCTCTAACCTCACAGCTCAGCAGCGAGACACGTGCACAGGCACGGGCTGCTCTGCTGTGAGAGGCCCATGATGGCTGTCCACCCTGAGAAACCTCCTCCAGAGGCTCTAAGCTGGCTTTCTGTGTGGACAAGGGCTGGCAGAGAAGCATCCCTCTGCTCTGAAGTCCAGCATGCCCCAAGGGGCAAGTGTTGCTGTACTGGTAGCTGCTCCATTTTGGGTGCTTTTTTCCCCTAGTAATCCCACTCTTTTCTTTCCTGGCATCTCCCTACATGGACAGTTGACTCCAAACTTGAGCTGCAGTACACTGGGACTACCAGGAGCAGAACTGGCTCTGTAGTCAGCTCTTTCTGGAGGTGTAGCTGTCAGCATCACCTCTGTGATGCACACCTCACGTGTTTGCACGCAGAGTTTACCTCCCTGTAGTCTTCTCCTGGAACCTCAGGGAGCAAAGTGACTATTTTGTTTAAACTTTGTGCTAACTGTAAAACAAACTTTTATCGCTCTCTGACCTTGGTGCACTGATTTCATAGGCTTGGTTTTGTACCTGGCATTGTTCCTTTGAATGAGCAATTCAGTCAGATTAGGATGCTAGCTGGAAAACAGCAAGCAAAGCCTCCAGGTCAAGTGGAAGAAAGTATATCTCTTCTAGGGACACTTCTTTTTTGCACTAAGAGAAAGAAATGTCATGCTGGCATTTCTAGAGGCAGAAAGCAATGGAGAAACTGTCTTGGTTTTCCCTGAGCTCTGGAGCAGAAGTGTCATTTGCAAAGACACTGATGTCCCCAGCACGGACAGACTGTCCTGGCTACAGGGCACCACAGAAACCAAGGAGAGGATGTGGCATTACTTCTGCTCCCAAATAGTCCAACAAGTGACCAAGAGTCCGAAGTCGACCTTTCTTGACAGTCTCTTCCAGGGTGCAATGTATCTTAGTCATTTGTACTAATAATTCATTACAGAATTAAGTGTATTGCATAGGAAGCGTGCCAGTAATGCTTTGCCAGTATATGTACAACACTTTGTTAATTAAAAGTATTAGGCATTGTTGTGAATCAATCAGTTTAATTATGAAGAAGTTTAAGAATCATAGTTAAAAGAACAACTTTTGTCATACACCAAGGTGAATGCCTTGCATGTGATACATATTTTTTTCCTCTAAATAGTAAACCATTGCCCATATTCATGTTTCCCTTTCCCTTTGCTGTGCTGTGATCACCAAGCTGTTGCCAAGGGAGTGTGAAAGGGAACAGGCTCTGGTTTTCCCCTGTCTTTAGCTCACCCAAACCCTCTTTGGAGCTGCTTTTCAGAGGCTGGACCCGCTCTGCCTATTTTCTGTGTCCAGGCTAAAGGCGCAAAGGTTTCTGAGTGTGTTGCCTGTTCCAATGAGTGGCTGTGAGTCTGGGTCTGGGGAGAAAGAGGTTCATGAACAAAACCCCTACCTGCACTGTAGTGTGCAGGGCTGCTCCCTCCGTTGCCTTTTCTCTTTTGTCCACCCTCCTTCTAAACAAGTAATCAAGGCCATAGACCTTTTTTATTTGGAATAGTGGGATCTTTTTCACTTGAAGAGGAAAAGATCAATTTGTTCTCTTCATTTAAAAAATGATTTATTCTCCTTTTATTTTCCTCTCATAAATCAACCCTGGGCCAGGCTCCAGGAGGACAGGCTCTAGAAAGAATAAAACGCTGAAGCTTGGGGATGTAAATAAAAACTGAATCTCAAACAGATCTCTGGAGCCACAGATTCATCTCAGAGAAAAATAACAGGATGGCTTGGGTTCAGGCAGTGACACTTCCCGAGCCATGCTGTCGCACTGCTTTCAGGAGCAGGTTCCAGCTGCAGTGGCTCTGCACTGATCCCATTGATCACTCTGGGGTGACCCTGCTGTCCCAGGTATGGGAGGGAGACAGAACATGACTCTTAGTGGGAGAGAGCAGCACTGTGGACACCACGGATTTGGTAGGAGCTGTGTGTGCCTGAGCTGTAAGGATGTGCGGGAATGGAGAGCTATACGGGGGCCGGGACAAAACCAGAGGCTGCTGGAGCTGGGAAGGGCAAGTGTCACCCCCAGCGCAGAGCTCTGGCTCCTCCTGCACCCTCTTCAGCCCCACTGGTCTTTAGGCGGAGGGCTGGGAGCCCCAGTGACAACCTCACAGGGCTGCTGGAGGTGTCGAAATCTATTTCCCTTATTTATTTGGGGATTACTCTTTTCTCTCAGGCAGGAGTGGAGCGCAGGGGGGTTGGAGGAGGCTTAATCCCCGAGACAAGAGGAAACCTTGGAAAAGGTTAATTGCTGGGCTTTGCGTGTTGTGCAGTGTGGCTGCTCACGTTACAGCAGCGATGCCATCTGCTCAGCACCGCCAGGCCCTGCATAATTCACCAGCTTGGCATGTCCGTGTTGGGATGAGGCCTGTGGGTTATTCATGAGGAAGTTACCTTTAGGCAGAGCTCAGGTAACTGGTTACCTGACACCCCAGACTGACTTCTGCTCTCTTGTCCTTTTGCCCTCAGTGTTCTTGCCCCCAGGTTGTGGGAGTTAATGGCCGGAGAGGAGCCTGCTGGGTGGTCTGGCTGTACAGGGCATCGTCCTGTCCCCACCAGCCCCGCTCAGGCATCACTTCCTCACTGCAGCAGTGCTTGAGTAGCTCTTTTGGACTGGAATAGCAGGTTTGATGCTATTCCCTATTCAACCCATCTCCTTAGCCTGGTCATGTGGGCATGGACACATACCATGCAAGGACACTTCATTTTAATTCCCCTGTGAAAAGCTCAACATGTTTGGAAATTCTCTCTTGCTGCTTTAATGGCCACAAGCTCATGCAGGACTTGCTGCTAGGGGTGTGCTTTAGGCCTTCAGGCTGCCTCTTTACTGATGGCTTTGAGGTAATTAACACACTTCAGCAGCACAATGTGATTGGGGTTTTTTCCTGCCTCTCCATGCCCAGGCCTTATGTGGGGTAAATCATTTCCATGAGGGTTTTTAACTTGATATTAAGTTGGCCTCCCCTGCCAGCCACCCTTCTCATCTCTGCTGTGTAACCTGAGTTCTTGCCCCTGGTTTAATAGCTACCTCTCTATGAATATTTAACCAAGGATCTTAGCAGATGAGCTCCAGCTAACATGTGGCAAACAGATTTCCAGTACAATAGGGTCTACTAAAATGATGATGCATAAAAGAAACCCTGGAATTAAAGGGAAGGTTCACGTTCTGGAAAGGGAAATGCTGTCTGTACACAGCAAGCTTCACTTAGCTGAGAAAGAGGAGCATCAGTGGCCCTGGCAGAGCATGCAAGGAGTGTGCTAGTGAGAGGCAAAGACCAAAACAGCACTGGCAAATAAACTGGGGCTCTTTTGCTTGGCCTAAAGCCTTATTTACATGAGCTTGGAGCGGTTTAATTGATATTCCTGCAATATATTGCACCCTGCCCTGTGAAAGACCCACATGAGCTTCTACTGGTCCCTCTGACCCAGGAGCTGTCTCTAATGAGGCAGCAGCAAATGCATAGGGGAAGTGTTTGGGAAAAGGGTGATCTTGTTGCTGTTCATTGCTGCCCTTTAGCAACCCACTGATCAGAGACCTCCTGGGCTGAAAGCAGTAGAGATCGACACATAATGCACAAATTTGTGTAGTCTTTTTCTAGCTCCTTCATAAGTGATAACTCACACAGCATCCTCCAGCCATGAATCCTGCAGTTCATTAATGCTCTGGGGAGAAAAAATCAGCCTACTGCCTGATAATTTTACTGTTCAGTACTTAATTCTTCTACAGAAAGGAACTGAAAATAATTCTTTTTTACTCCTTGTCTTGGTTACAATCTTGATTATTTGCAGACATCTACTGTATACAATTCCTCAACACACTGTACCCGGGTAAATCTGTGGCTCTGAAGTTCATTGATCATGAAATTGAGGATTAATTTCAGATCTAATGGCCATGTTCATGCCTGAATTGCTTTCTAGCCCTGTGCTTGAGTGTGGGGCTCAGAGGACACCAAGGGGTGAAGGTCTCCAGAAGTCTGTGTGCTGCTGAAATATTGGTTATTTCACTGGGTTTCCCTCGTGAAAAGGATGAGCAGGATTTACAAGGCAGGGCTGATTTGAACTGAAGCAGCCATTTGCACAGAATCATTTCCTTTTCAAGCCCTAAATTCAGACTTTATGGCTTTCCCTGCTCTGTCATGTGCTCTCCCTCTGCTCCCACTTGCCATTCACACAGCTCAAAGCTGGAGGCTGCCCTGCCAGGGCCAGGGAGAGGTGGCAATAGCCTGCATTCTCAGCCTGGCCAATGTAAATTGGGGTGCTCCTTCCAATTTGTAATCCCTGTATGTGCTTGTATTTAGATGGGAAATCCACCACCAAAGGCAGGCAGTGAGAGCCTGCCTTGAAGCTTTAAACAGAGCCGGGCTTGGGTCTGTGAATAGGCAAACAGCTTCTTGGAATGGGGCTTGGAGCAACCTGGTCTATCTGAAGGTGTTCCTGCCCGGGGCAGGGGTTGAAACTGGATGATCTTCCAACCCAAACTGTTCTGTGGTCCAGCAACTGATGAGATGAAGGCTTGGCCACTTCTTTGTATGCTGAGAGAGGAAATCTGGCCTGAAGCCTGGGTTAATTGCCACACTTCTGGGACCAGTAAGACTCTCTCTGCTAACACACATCTAGGATTTAAGACAAATCTCCTATGAGAAGGGGTCAAGAAAAACCTCACGCTGTGAGGCTTTGGAAAAGGAGCCTCAGCAGTTAAGGCTCTTGCTCCAAAATAGGGAGCAGGGTCTGCTGAGCCCCACCTACTCCAACTCCTCTCCCAGGACCTCCTTGCTTCTTCCCAGCTCCTTGGTTTCCCCAGGACTAGGGCTCCTGAGGGGCAAACTGGGGTCCTCTGCGCTGCAGAGCCTGGGGTGCTGCTGGAGGTGGCCCTAAGGGACGCAGGCTGCTCCCTGAGCAGCTCCTCGCTTTGTGCGAAGCTCTGCAATTTATTGGTGTTAGTCAGGTCAATGTACTATTACTGTGCATATTAATAATATCTTACTACATTTGTTCTTAAGAGTGGTATCATGTTGAGGCAATAAGGATTAATGGCACCTCAGTAATATTTACATATTTACATTATTAAAAGGCAATACATCTTTTAGACAGCCTCACACATGGTCTAGAATTGCAGATGCTGTTCCTAACCTCACCACAGCCTTCACCTGGTGATACATGTCCTGCATCCATCCATCCTGGGTGTCCAGCAGGTTTAGGCCCAGTGAGGAGACATGGGCACCCGCTGGGCAAAGCCTGTGGCTCACAACACCCACCTCCTGCTGAGCTCACCCATACCCCTCATGTCTCTTCCTACTCCATGGTCCCAGGGAAGCCCTCAGCTCTCCTAAATGTCTGAGCAAAGGGTGCCCAAACCATCCATCTCCTCAGCCATGGGGAGATGGTGCTTCCCTCCCTGCCATGTCTGAGGACTATGGACAAGGGAGCAAAGGTTTCTCCCTCACCAGCAGCCCACATCATTTTCCCAGGGAAAGGCTCTGCAACTCAGCTGGAGGCTCCCAGCCACCTCTAAAGTCCTAAACTTAATTAAGGATGCCAGCTTCTAATTAAACTACTTAATTAAGTGCCACATTGTCAGTAGGTAAAGATGGAACAGACTTAATTAGTTAACACAATGACATAGAAGAAAAAACCCACTTTAAAAGCGTGACACCTCCTGGGTAGGCAGGAGCCCACCCAGCCTTGTCCTGTGCCATCCCAGGCTGCCAGCAGCCCAGCCAGCGTTTGCAGAAGCATCCCAATGTGAGTGAAGCCTTTGGGAGCTATTTTGAGCTCCTCCAGAAAGGAGACATCAAAAATTTCCAATATCCACACTGTACCAGCCCTGCCCGGGACACTCCAAACAGGATCAGCACCCATCTCACCAGCTCTCTGCCCTCCCAAGTCACCCCCAGATATACATCATTAACCCCAGAGCATAGGGCTGGCATCCTGGCCCCGCTGAACCAATGAGCAGACTCCAGATGCCTCCCAAGGTCAGGTCTTTGCCTTCCCAAACTCTCAGAGGCTGCTTGGTGGATGCTCTCCCTGCCTCACGGCCAGAAGATCCCCACTCCTCTTCACCCACCACCTACTTTGTCCTATTTCCCTCTACCTTTTAAAACTTCTCTGGCTAAACACTCCTGTCTGAAGGGGTGATGTAACCTCAGTGACTCCCAGGCTGGCATTCTATGGGTAGGATTAATGGCAATGTCTTGTCAATAAATCCATAAAGACCCCAAACCCGATGATGAACATGCAGAAGGTAAAGGCAGTGGTTAATATCTTCAAAACAGGCCCCAGAGCCTTTTGAGTGCAGGGAAGAGGAAAGTACCGGTGACCCTTGTTAATCTTTTTATTGGCTCCAGCAGCTATTGGCACCTTTCGCTGGCCAGAAATTTGCAAGTCTTTGGGGAGCAATGATTTCACAGTCGGGGGTTCTCTGAGAGAGAAAAAAATTCCCTTTGCTCCTAAAATGAGACCATTCTTCCAAATGAAAATTGACATTTTGGTTTGAACTTCATGACCTCCAGTAATCACACTAATGGTCTTTGCTGGCTGGGAGGGAGCTGACTGTGGCCAGGACTGATGGGACCTGTATGGATCGCTGGAAATGGGCCGGGGAGATGAGGATGGGAGAGGCTGCTAACGGTGAGCTCTAACTGACCAAGGCACTGCAGGCTATTTCTGACCTGCTCTAGAGACTTTCAGCTGCATCAGGTTTGATCACAGGTATTGGCAAAGGCATTGGGAAAGCAGTTACTGAATGCTCTGAGCCATCCATCCACACGGCCGTTCGTCCATCCATCCCTGCTGAGCTGTTAAAGGCAATGAGCACCCACAGCCCATGTGATTAGTGGACATGGTGTCAGGAGCAGGGCTGGCTGGGGCAGCACTTGATGTGCACTCACTGGAGAGCAGACCATGGCTCCCAGACTTCCTTGGACAATGTCAGTGTGTCTTAAGGCCCAGCAATGCTGAAAAGGGGCTCCTAGCAGCCCCTGGGGCCCGAGTCTGGCTGTACATGGTGGTGGCCAGGAGCAGGACAAGGATGCTGGTTCCCACCACTGTGGTATTGCAAAGCAGCATCAGCAGGGCACAAGCAGACCTGGAGGTGACAGTGCATCCTTGGGTTAACTTCCCTATGCTCCTTATTTTCATGGGTGCAGAGGACCTGGAACACCTCCTGATTGAGGTGTCACAGGTCTGGGCAGGAAAAGTGATGCTATTCCCACTAAAAAGAGGGGAAATAGTTTGGGAGTCAGGCAGGAGGGAGGCTGGCACCGGCCACCCAGTGCAGCAAATCTGGCAAAGGTGACCTAGGGACCGGGGCACTTGCAGCCAAGAGGAAAGTTTGTCCTTCCTCCTGTTCACACCAACCTCCTCCCTATCTGAAGTGTCTGTCCATCATTCTGCCTAACACAAAGGACTGGGTTTTAAGTAGTATTGAGCAAATTTAAATGAAGTTGCTGCTGTCCAGAGGTGTTACGCAGTGAGCCTCGAGCCCGCTGCTCCGGCGCTCCTGATGGATGGATGCATCCTTATGGCAGCTCTGCTTCTTCAGCATGGCTGAAACTCCTGGAAATGTTGAGTTCTGGCATCAGATAAAAGTGCTTGAAGCATTCAGATGGAAATCCCCACCACACAGTCTTGTAACCCACCTGCATCGTGGGGGCCAGGGTCAAGAATTGGCTGTAACTAAGAATGCAAGAGGGTCCTTTTATTTTATTTTTTAATACCTCAGTAGGTTAATATTCAGTGTTATTTTAGGCTATTTTCTCCATACATCTGCCACCCAAGCCCGTGCAGATGTTTTAGGATTCTTTAATCCTGACAAAGGACTTAACGTTAAGGAAAAAGGGGTTACATAAAGATCCTTATCTCCTTAAGAAATAAAGCATGTTTTGGGCATATTGTGTACAAAACAAGACTAAAATAGCGGCAGAACATTCTGGGGCCACTTACCAGATGTCCAGGTTGGAGGAGGTGGCTCTGGTTTGCCTGTAGTTCTCCTGCCTGTCTCCTGGACTAGTGCTGCTGCCCATGGGATCCTCCTGCTCATCCCCCACTCATCCACTGCTGGGGGATGAGTGGGGCATGGCTTTGTAAAGAGGCAAAAGTGCCACCTCTGCCATGCACTGGTGAATTACTGAGCTGTTACAACTCCCCATTAACAGCAGCATCATGGATTAGACAGCAGGAGTTCTGTTTGGGAGAGGACTTTTCCCAGGACAGTACTAGCTCAGGCTGATGCTCATTCCAAGGGGTCACTCCTGGCCTGGAGCTGCTGGAGATTCCAAGCTCACAAACAGTATTTCATCCCATACAATTGACAAAGTTCTTCTGCTTTCTGACTCCAGTGATTGATCCAGCCCATGTAAATTACAAAGAGAAGTTGCAATCCTCTAGGGTCTGAGACAGAATATCACAAGAGCACGAGCCCATGCTGCTTTAATTAAAACTTAGTTTAATTAAAAACCTTGAGAGCTTTATTAGACTCAGTAATTGATTTAATTTTCTTGTGGAATTCTATTACAAAACACTTCCAGCATGTTGGCTTTGGGATCTTGGCTCCAGGATCATCCTCTTTTTCTGAATTGCACTTTTACCCTCTCCAAAGGCGCAAAACACAAGGGGCTAGCCAAGCCCCTGAGCCCCACGGGTATTTCCACACAGTGGGTTCTGAAGCTGAAACAAGCAGCAGCCTCAAAGCTTTCACCCTGTAAAATGAAGTCAATCCCCATCTCCCAAGGCAGCCAAACTGGTCTTCTCCTTCAGCAAGGAGCTGCAGGGTCACCTTCCACTAGAGCAGCTTGCTCCAAGCCCTGTCCAGCCTGGCCTTGAACACTGTCAGGGATGGGGCAGCTGCAGCTTCTCTGGGCACCCTGTGCCAGCGCCTCAACACCCTCAGCCCAGGCTGTAGTTCTGCAGCAGGAAGGACTGGTGAGGGTGAGATGCTGGAGTTAAACCCTTTCTGGCCAGGACATGGGGATAACTGTAAAATAAGAACAATAAAAACCCTCACCACACAAGGATTGTCTGATCTATATTTATTTCATAACATCCAGAATTAATAGGATACAGGAGTTAAAGCAACCATGGCAACTGAATGCAGAAAGGGCTGTCCTAGTAAATAAATGAATTCATAAATAACTCACAAGTGCTGATATAAAAAGTCATGGGAATCTAATGCAATGCTAATGCAATTCCAGCCTTCCCTTTTTTACATGCAGCATTATAATATCAGGTGCACGTTGCTTTGCTCTGTGCTACAAGTGTCATTCTTAAGATAATAGGACTTGCTAATTGTACCAGGAGCCAGGCTGTGATTGATGAGGGCTTTGGGGTTTTGTCTCCTCCATGTTCTTGCCAGTAAAATGTTGCACCACTGAGTTACAGGCAACAAATTCAGGAAAGTTGGGCAGAAAGGAGTGGGACTGACCCCACTGCACTCCCCAAGCAGGGATCTGCAGCGTATCTGCACCTGAAACATGGCTCTTCAGTGGAGTTTAGTGCTGGGCTTTTTGGAAGCAACATTCTCAGCTTTCCTGTGCTTCCTGCAGTGACAAGGTGATAGTCCTTATTGAAGGAGGTGTAACTTAGTCATGGAGATCCACAGTCCCCCAGTTTGGAGGTAATTAGGAGAGGGGTAGTGCTCTACCTACAGCAAAATCAGCTTTATCACACTGAAACCCGGTTTGAAAAGGCACTGCTATTAAATATTGAAATAGTTGAAGATAGTTTTGTTTTTAAATCCTTTGTTCCTTTCTTCTTGATCATTTTTATTGATGTGGATGTTGCTGCTGTTATGATGCTGGAAAGTCATTTTCTTGGCACTACGCAGCCTAAGCACAAACCTTGTCAAATGCACTCCTGAAATGTATTGAGCACCAGAAGTTTCTCTCTGTCAGCAAAGCATTTTTCTAAACTGAGGCCCAACGCTGCCACAGACACCTTGTGCAGGCAGTGATGATTCCCCTGCTAAAACAAGGGGAAAATTTGGCTTAGCAAAAGAGACCGGGGCAGCTTTGCCCCACAGGAATGAGAGGGCTTGTTTTATTCCCCTGGCACCAGTGGTAGAGATGGTTCAGGGGTCTGCAGACAGTACTGTGGGGTCCCACTGCGGGTCCTTCCCGTGTGCACATCACTCCCATCTCGCATCCTTAGGGCATCGTGACAGGAGGGCACCCAGTACCTGCCTGCTCCCCGCGTCTCCCCCGCAGCCAGGCTCTGCAAAGCTTCCGAGAAGAGACTTCGCGCTGAATCTAAAGC